>ML791430.1:150668-183557 GCA_009831015.1 Picea engelmannii
AGAAGAGGAAGTTACAGCAGGTTTTGTTGTAGGTTGTATCCCTTCATTTGCTGGATAATAATAAAGGAAGGACCTAGCAATTTCTCTGGTGGACGTAGCCCACACTGGGTGAACCACGTAAATCTGTATCTCTCTTGTATTGTGTGTCTTATGTGTTTTGTTTCTGCATTTGTTTTATTTTATTGCTCCGCGGTCCTGTTTTTCTAACACTGCATGTCTGAGATGCGTTGTCCTGTGTCCAACGTTGCTCACAATTGCGATTCCTGAGAGTTCCAGCATTGATATTCTGGACCAGTTGTGTTGTAGCCTGAATTAAGGAGAAGGAATGCATGAGGGACTGCGTGGAAAAGAAGGGTGGAGGTCTATTCTCTCGAGTGGTGCAAGTTGGGTAGAAGAGAGTTGGGTACTTGGATTGTTGTGAGAGATGGGAAGCATGTGAGAGCTTGGGTGCTGACTAGTTTGGGAAGCCAAGTAACACTCTATAACTATCCTCGTGGATTCATAGCCCTAGCTCGAGGGTGACACTGTTGTTGATATTTGGAATAGTAGTGTCTGCGGTTGGGTGGAACGTCCTTGTTCTGCATCCAGTTGGTGTCATATTTTATAAAGATGAGTGTTCTCTGTTATGGTATCATTTACATGTGTATGAATGTATTTTCCATTGTATATTTAATTATCGTTTAATTGAATCTTTAGACTATGTGTGCTTGCTAACTACTGTTGTGCATGTCGTTAAAGTATTTTCTTTTATGCATTCTTAAATTTTAAAAAGGTATCGGTAAGAGAAAGAAGCCCAAGGGCGGGCTTGAAGGTAGCATCCCCTGGCCTATGGGTGGTTGGGGATGTTACAGTTTGGTATCAAAGCTTCTGTTTGAAACATCGAGCCTGTATGGTCTGGGTCTATTGGTCAGATTCTCATGGTCGAGATCAAAATCTGACCGCGAAGTTGAAAAGATCAGGAGAAATGGTGTTGTAGAATCTACGCAAGAGTGAGATCGGCATAGATTCGTTGTAAGGGGTTCAAAGGATCGTGACCATC
This sequence comes from Picea engelmannii, assembly GCA_009831015.1. Lineage (NCBI taxonomy): Eukaryota > Viridiplantae > Streptophyta > Pinopsida > Pinales > Pinaceae > Picea > Picea engelmannii. Next base: position 151,708 of record ML791430.1, read on the forward strand.
CCCTTCGAATTGGGAGTGATAGCCACTGTAGGATTTTGAGAGATCCAAGATCATTGGATCGGAGGACAGGGGAATAGGGGTTGTCCAATGAAAAGGAAGCAAGGGTTAAGGTCACCACCATCAGATCCCATTGGAGAGAGAGATCAACGAACAGTCGGCATTGCAGGAACCAAGTTGCACGGGAGATAATTCCTCAAGGAGGTCCCACAATCCAAACCACGGTTTCACCGAGGGGTTACGTGTCAGCGGTAGGATAATTGCGGGGTGAAAAGTTGGTTACTCTAAAACATCGATGTGTGCCCTCGCAAATTGAAAGGCATGCAGTGATGTGACTTGCTAGTGCTCGATCATCGAAACTCTGAATAGCCGAACTGGTTGGGGACTGTCGATCCATAAGAGGACACGTGTCAACTGATCGTGTGCTCTGGGTGAAAGCACTCTAGGAAAGAACAAGTGAGGAGAAGTTGAGAATTGAGATTTTCGAAGCCCGAAGAGCCGAAGTGAATCTCATTCATCTGATATAGGAGGACATGCGGCAAAAATCCGCTCACTTCGGGGAAAAGTGAAGGTTGAAAGTTAAGATTTCCGAAATTCGAAGACTCGAAGAAATCGTAGTCATTGATCCATGGGAGACACGCATCAATAGATCGTGAGCTTCGGATAAAAAAAATTCGGAAAAAGTCGAGGTTTGAGTTTTCCGAAGTCCGAAGGCCAGAAGGAATGGAAGTCGTTGATCCTTGCAGCGGTAACTTCTGAAGTCCCAAAGTCCAGGGTTAATATGCGTCAGCCGATAAGGGAGACACATGGCGGGATTTTGGTCGATTCAAGAAATCGGAGTTCAGGAGAATTGGATGTGTGCTAGTGTGGAAACTCCCGAAGTCCCAAAGCCCGAAGAGCCGAAGGGGTGGGACACAATGACGTCACCTAGAGGTGATGTGGATCCTGGAATTCTCGAAATGACGTGGCTTGTGGACGTCACCTAGGATGACGTGGACACATGGGATTTGTTCCACGTGTCAGTAAGTTTTGATCATATGGAGTATTGAAATGTCAGTTAGAACATGACACGTGTCACTCACCTAATTGGGCCACCTGCCCGCTTCTAGTATTTCTCCACGTGGCGATAGATCGTGTTGTCTGGAGACTGGGCACTCCAGTGGGGAAAGATGTGAGAGGTTTCATTGGGTCTAAAAATTCTTAAGGTCGAAGTACATATCGACCATTGATTCCAGAAGACACACGTCGAAGGATCATCGACTTCGGGTGAAAGCACTCCGGGAGAAAATGCAGGAGGAAAGTTTTGAAACTTCTGAAGCCCAAAGAACCGAAGCGATTCACAATCGTTGATCTATGGGAGGAAAATCGTCGGCAAATCATGAACTTCAGATAAAATCATTCTGGGAGGGGGAAAGCGAGGAAATTTGAGACTCCCAAAGCACGGAGTCTCGGAGTGGATCTCGATCGTTGATTGTGAAAGAGGACAAGGATCATTGATCCGGTCCTGGCTGAAAGTTCTGACGTCCCAAAGCTCTGGACAAGCACTTTTCAGCTAATCACAGGGCCATGGTCATGGTCATATGCATATTGAGAGCTGAGGCAAGGAGGGCTAAGGGCCAAATTAGTGGTCTTCGATACAGAAAAGTGCTAAGGAAGGATTTAGCCGCGGTTTCTAGTCGTGGTCACCTGGGAAGGTGGTTTGAAGGAAGCACCTGTGCAGGATGAAATTCTGTGTCAGCCAAGGATAACATGACACTGTTATTTTTGGAGAATGGGGATATGATCTCCATGAAAAAAATTAAAATACAGAGACTTGTAGCATGGTTTGGAAATTTTGTTTATCATATGCATAATTATAACAAAATGGTCGCTTGCACATTTTGCAGAATTAACGGCCTTAAGCACATCAGCTTAGGATGTGCATTAAGGAAATGAAAGAAGGCAAGGGATCCCCCAGTCATGATAAGGAGGTCAAAGGCTAGAATACTAGAGTTGGTAATGTAGAGATAGAGTCCAATGGACGCAAGGGAAAAGGAGAGAAAAAAACATTAATAGAAATGGTAAGAAGCCTGAAGATGGAAGTGCAGAGCTACAAAGCAGAAAACGAGAGACTAATAAGAGAGAAAAGTTAGATAAATGCTTGAGTGTTGCAGAGATAAACAAAGAAGGGATCAAACTCAAGACAAGAGGAAGAAGGTAGGTGCCATGAAAGAATGGATGATCATGGAAGAGTTGGTTATTCTAGAAGTGATAGCAGAGCTCATGGACGCCACTCACCTCCTTAATCAGAAAGAAATTTTTATGCATTGGATGATCCCATAAGCAGTCCAGAGGTGTCTCCTGTTAGATACCAAAGAAGGAAACAAGAAGTAGATAGTTTGCAAGGAGAGTTGAGGAAGATCAATCCACCTTCCTTTGAGGATGAAAGAGAAAGGGAAGATGATGTCGAAGCATGGTTTCTTGGGCTCAGGAGATATTTTTAGTTGCATAATTATTCGTCCAACTTGGAAGAAAATATTGCCACCTACCATTTACACAAGAAGGTTGCAATGTGGTGGGACCAAATGAAGAAAGTAGAACATGTTAATGAAAGTAGGATCACTTGGAAGTAGTTCAAGAAGTACTTCTAGAAGGATTACCTCTCAAAGAATTTATATGACAAGAAAATGTAGGAGTTCTTTGAACTTGGGTTGGGAAGCATGACTATGGCAGATTACAAGAACAATTTCTTGGGATTGTTAAAGTGTGTCAGGTTCATTGGTGATGAGAAAGTGAAAATACAAATATTTCTAAGTGGACAGCCAGCCTTTTATAAGGAAAAGATCAAGTATGATGCGCCCAAGACCTTGACCAAATCCATCGAGAAGGATAAATACCTATATGAGCAAGGCGAGGGACGAGCATCTCTGCAGAAATCTTGGAAGGACAAGAAAAATGCAAAGTCCGACAAAGGAGGAGAGGATTCAAACCTCCCTTCAATAGGAATGAGCCTAATAGAAATCATCAAGATCAATTTGCTAAGGGAGATTTCAAGAAAGAAGATTCCTTGGAAAAAAGGGGAAGACCACCAATCCAATGTTGGGGATGCAAGGAAGATTACATGTACAAGGATTGCCCACATAGAAAGGACAGAGTGAATATTGTGCACAACATCCAAGAGGCTACAACAGTCGAAGATATGGGAAGAATCTATACAACTTTAAATGATCGACAAGCAGAGTAGCAGTCCAATATGATCGAGGTGGAAGGTAAGATCATAAATCAGCCTGTTGCTATTTTGATTGATTCAAGAGCAAGTCATAGTTATATTGATCCTAAGATAGTGGATAGATTACATTTGGAGAAAAGTAAACTTGGAAAAGCAAGTTTGGTTCAGTTAGCCACTGGAACCAAAAGAAGAATCCATGATATGGTCAGAAGTTGTTCCATAAGCCTTAATGGCATGAATACTAGTATTGATCTAAATATCATACCATTGGGGTCTTATGATATTCTGATTGGAATGGATTGGTTGGAAAAGAATCATGTTGTCCTAGATTCTCATAAAAAGACATTTACGTGTCTTGATGGAAATGGAAAGCAGAGCACTGTGAAAGGAGTTCCAAGACCCATCTCTATAATGGATATTTCAGCCTTACAGCTGAAAAGATGTTTTAGGAAAGGATGTCAATTATATGCAGCTCATGTGGAAGAGCCAAAAAATACAAAGGGGCCAAGCCTTGAATATTTCTCGGTGCTACGGGAATTTGAAGATGTATTCCAAGAAATACCAATATTGCCACCAAGGAGGGAGATAGATTTCTCAATTGATTTAGTGCCAGGAGATGCTCCGATGTCAAAAAAACCTTACAGAATGAGCACACAAGAGTTAAAATAATTACAAATGCAGTTGGAGGAATTGTTGAAGAAAGGGTACATACATCCAAGTGTTTCACCTTGGGGTGCACCAGTATTTTTTGTCAAAAATAAGGATGGAACCTTGAGGTTGTGTTTTGACTTATGACAGTTGAAAAAGTACACTATAAAGAACAAGTATCCTCTACCCTTAATTTATGACCTCTTTGATCAGCTAAGAGGAGCAAAGATATTTTCAAAAATTGACTTGAGGGAAGGATACCATCAGGTAAGAATCAAGGAAGAAGACATTCATAAGACAGCCTTTAGGACCAGGTATGGGAATTATGAATTTGTAGTGGTGCCATTTGGACTGACCAATGCACCAGTTGTCTTCATGTGCTTAATGAATGGCATATTCAGAAATTATTTGGATAAGTTTGTCATAGTATTCTTGGATGGCATACTTATCTATTCTAAGTCTGAAGAGGAGCATGAAAATCACTTAAGACTGGTATTGCAAGTACTGAGAGAACATCAGTTGTATACCAAGTTGAGTAAGTCTTTTTTTTATCAAAAGCAGATCCATTACTTGGGACGCATTATTTCAGAGCAGGGCATAGCAGTAGATAAAGAGAAGATCAAAGCCATTAGAGGATGGCCAACACCCAAAAATGTGTCAGATGACAAATATTTTATGGGATTAGCTAGCTACTACAGAAGGTTCATAGTAGGGTTCTCTAAGATTGCTCATCCCATCACTTATTTGCAAAAGAAGGGAACTAAATTTGAATGGACACTCAAGTGTGAAAACAAATTTAATCTGTTGAAGGAATTACTTACTAGTGCACCTATGTTAAAGATTGTTGACCCAAATGAAAGTTGTGTGGTATGTACAGAGGCATGTAAGGAAGGACTTGGGGGAGTCCTCATGTAAAATGGACATGTCATTGGATATGAGTCTAGAAAGATTAAGGAACATGAGAGGAACTATGCCACGCATGACTTGGAACTTACTACCATTGTTCATGCCTTGAGGATGTGGAGGCATTATCTCATGGGGAAGAAATTCGAATTGAGGATAAACGACATTGGCCTAAAGAATCTTTTTGAACAGTCGACCTTGAATGCTAGGCAAACAATATGGCTAGAATTTTTAAGTGAATATGACTTCAATATCAAGCATATCAAAGGAAAGGAGAATAAAGTTGTCAATGCGCTTAGTAGAAGAGTGCATCGCATGCATGCTACTGTTGTCAGTATGCATCAGTTACACTTGAAGAGCATAATTTTAGATGGTCTTGTTATAGATCAGCATTACCTACAAGTAAAGGAAAACTTATAGCAAGGAGATGTACAGCAGAAAATAAAGGAGTATGAGATAAGGGAAGATGGATTACTTGTGCATAAAAATAGAATCTATGTTCCTAGATCCGAAGAACTAAGGAATTTGGTACTAAAGGAAATGCATGATGTTCCTTATGTTGGACATCCCGGTTATCAGAAAAAAAATTACAGCAATAAGAAGCCAGTTCTTTTGGCCAGGAATGAAGAAGGATGTTGCCAATTACATCGCTCGATGTATGGAATGTCAAAAGGTGAAGGCTTAGCATAGGCACCCAGCGGCTTTGTTGAAGCCATTGCCAATTCCAGAGAAGAAATGGGAAGTGATCACCATGGATTTCATCACAAGATTACCCAGAATGAATAAGCAACATGATTCAATCTTGGTGGTGGTTGAAAAATTAACAAAGGCTGCTCATTTTGTGCCTGTGAAGACAACGCATACAGTGGCTAATATTGCAGAAATTTTCATGAAGGAAATTTCTAGGTTGCATGGGATACCTAGGACAATTGTCTCAAACAGAGATACAAAGTTTACTTCCAATTTATGGAGGGGATTTTTTTTAATTATTTGGCACAAATCTAAACTTTAGCACAGCATATCGTCCCCAGACAGATGGGAAGATAGAGAAAGTCAATCGAATAATTGAAGATATGTTGAGAATGTATGTGATGGATAAGCCATCTAAGTGGGAAGATTACTTACACTTGGTTGAGTTTGCATATAATAATGGGTATCAAGCTTCAATGATAATGAGCCCATTTGAAGCCTTGTACGGTAGGAAATGTGATACTCCAGTAAGCTGGGACAACCCAGTAGATAGAGTGGTACTTAGGCCGGAGTTGATCAAGGACATGGAAGACCAGGTGGTTAAGATCAAGCAGAATTTAAAGGCAGCTTAGGATAGACATAAATTTTATGCAGACAAGAACGGGACAGCTAGAGAATTTAAAGTAGGGGAGCATGTACTTTTGAAAGTGAATCCCAAGAAAATATCATTGAAATTGGGTAGTTGTACAAAGCTCGCAGTCATATTATGTGGTCCATTTGAAATATTGGACAGAATAGGTCCAGTTGCATACATGATTGCATTGCCTACTTCCATGAATGTGCATAATGTATTACATGTATCTTTACTAAAGAAATGTGTACATGACCCTAACCATGTTATTTATTGGCATCTGATTCAGGTAGAGACAGAGGGAGACTTTCAGGTTCAGCCAGTATGGGTATTGGACAGAAAGGTAAAAATGTTCCAGAATCGAGTTATAGAGCTAGTAAAAGTTCAGTGGACCTACTACAGTCCTGAAGATGCTACCTAGGAGCATGAAGATGCCTTGCGGGTAGAGTACCTGCAGCTTTTTGAATAAATTTGATATTTTGATCTCTATTTTGTATATGCACTGAGGACAGTGCCAAAATAAGGGGGAGGGGATGTAACACCCCAGGTTTTGAACCCCCATTTTAAATAATGTATTGTTACAATGTTGAGAGGCCAGGGTTCCCAAACAATTATTAAAAGCTCGGTGTGCCCAAGACATGTAATGTTTTCTATCATTGTTAATAATAAATACATGGCTCACCAACTTTCTTAGGCTCATCGTTGATGGCAGTTAACATGAATGTGGAACGGAAGTCAGGAGGACTATACCTTTTGACTGGTTTTCTTTCTCTTTATGACCTCCTTATCACCGTATTCAATTGTTCCACCTCTTCCTCAGATTTAGTCGACTCATTTGAATCATTTTATGTGTTCCTTAGTTCAAACCACACCGTATCAGGACTATTCTTGGTCTGAACAACTTCCTCAGTCTCAGACTTACCTCTGACTTCTATGAATACCACATATTGATTGTACATTGTTCTTCTTGATGTAGGATCCCAGAGATTTTATCCTTTCATTCCTTCTTTGTATCCAATGAAAATACATTTGACTTCCTTCTTGTCCAACTTGTTCCTCTTTTCCTTGGGAACATGCACAAATGCATCATAGCCAAACACTTTGAGATGTGATACTGAAGGCTTCTTACTAGACCATACCTCATTTATATTTGTGTCAACTAGCACTGACGAAGGAGACATATTCACCAGATATCTTGCAGTCTCAACTGCCTCCACCCAGAATTCTTGTGTGAGCTGAGCACCATTGATAATTCTCCTTGCGTTATCCATACATGTTTTGTTCATTCTCTCAGCAACTCCATTTTGTTGTGGGGTATATGGTGTGGTACTTTGGTGTGATATGCCACACTGCTTACAGAACTGATCAAATTCCTTTCCACGGAATTCACCACCATTGTCATTCCTCAGAATCCTCTTCTCTATCTGGTTTTCCAAAAGAGCTTTAAACTCCTTAAATCTCTCAAAAACCTCTAATTTATTCCTCAAGAAATATATCCATGTATTCCTGGAAAAATCATCTATGAATGAGACATAATACATGGATCCACCAAGTGAAGGCACTGTAACCGGGCCAAACACATCACTATGCACCAGTCTTAGAATACCATTTGCCCTTGTCACTCTAGATGGGAACCTCACCCAACTTTGTTTCCCATAAATGCAATGTTCACAAAAGTCTAATTCTAAACCACATTCAGGAAAACCTTCGACCATACCTTTTCTTTTCATAGCTCGAAATCATTTTTCTCCAATATGTCTCATCCTCTCGTGCCATAGCCTGGTCAAGTCGACTTCATCATGTCTTGTAGAGTCGATTTGAACTGACTTGTCTTGAGTCGAGTCAAGCTGTGTTGACATCAAGTTGAGTTGAGTCGCAGTCGAGTTGATTTCAGGAGAAACGATGTTGTTGCATTCATTCAAGTCGACATTCCCTAACAGGTTGTATAGGATACCAATCCAAATTATTTTAATTAAGACCATTGAACCTCTGACCATATTGCATGAATCCTTCTGAAACAGAGTATTCACACCTACATCATTCATCTTGTTGATAGATATCAAATTTTTTTCTAAACTCGGAATGTGTAGCACACCTAGAAGGGTTATTTTCCTCCCATCTTGCAGTGTCAATCAGACTCTTCCTCATCTGAAAAATCTAGTTTTCGAGTCATCCCCCAAGAACACATCACCCCCATCATATTTTTCATATTCACAGAACCATTATTTATGTGGTGTCATATGATAGGATACTCCTGATTTGATCAACCAAACATGTTGATCTGACTGTGTACTAGTTGATGCCATATACACATCACCTCCCTTGTCTAAGGTCGTCTTTCTCTTAGTCGACTGCTTCTCGTCTGATCTGACACTAAATTTTGTTTCCTTCGACTTACAGTACTTTTTATAATGCCCATATTTATCGCATTTCCATCATCTTCACGCAGAATGAACTGGAGATTTAGATCTTCCCTTTGACTTAAACTTTCTACCATAGAATCTAAATTTATCTATGTCTATCGGTCAACCTCTCACTACCTGATCATATTTGGTCGATCCTTCCATGTTCTTTCTTCTCATTTCTTCTGAAAATAGAGAAGTAACCATGTCCTCTAGTGCTAGTGTGGTTGTATTACTCCCAACAACCACAACTAAGCTATCCTAGGATTATGGAAAATAACATAATAGGTTGATACACTTATCCTCATCAGTGATATTTATATCCACAAACGATAATTGGCTTAACACAGTATTAAACGCTTTTAAATGCTCAGTCACCGAACTACCATAAATCATCCTCAGAAGATACAATTTCTTCTTGAGAAATAACTTATTTGGCAGAGATTTTGACTGGTATAAGGTTCCCAACTTGTCCCACAATTTCTTGGCCAAATATTCACCCGAGACATTCAGTAGCACCAAATCTGCAAGACAAAGCCGAATCATACTTCTTGATTTTCTTTCGAGTTTCTCCCATTCTTTCGTCAACATTCTTGTTGGTTGGGTACTTGGACAAACTGTTTTCCATTGTTCTCGATATATAAAAAGATATTCCATTTTAATAAGCTCAAAATTTTGGCCATTGAATCTTTATATCTCTATTCTGGAACTACTCGTCATTCTTTACCGCGATCTTTAAAACAATTTATGACTTACAACTCTTATTGTACCTAGGGTTTAGTTCTCAGATTCAAGATTTGCAAATCAATATCTGATATACTCTCCAAAGAATTACACCGCTCTGATAACTCACTTGTCAGGGGAGAGCTAAGCTCTTATACCACATGTCAAGAAATGCAAGGAAATTCCACACTAATCCTAACAGAAGAGAAGAATAATTTAATCAAGAAAGAAAATGACAGAACCAATCACACATTACACCAAGATTTTACCCTGGAAACCCTTAACCAGGAAAACCAGCATTCCTTTGAGTGTTCTTCTCTCTTGTTGTCTTATCCATTCAAAATAAAAGGTTACATGTCTAACCTTGGTCCACACCTAAGACACAATCGACATCATACCCTTTTGAACAAGAAAGAACAACCCTGTAGCTAATTTGTCTTACATATGCATGACCAGCAATCTATGATTTACGCATGCAATAGCATATTTAGCATTAGCCTTCATAGCCTTACAACACACCTCTTTATAGGATTTATAACAAGAAAAACCCTAAATATTGGCACCCAAAAACAGTTACAGATCCATGCATATCATTGGCTACAAATCCCACAAATCTTGAGATTCTGTTACAATCAACTCCAAGTCAGGTTTACTAGTTGACTACCAGTCGGCCTCCATTCGGTCTCTAGTTAGTCATCTCACACTTGCACTTCGACCTATTTTCAGTTGACTTGTCATCAATATCTTCAACTTCAAATTTACCCGGTCGACTCCCTCGACCTTCGACTTGCTATCGATCTACCTCAACTTCGACCTGTTGTTGATCCACCTCGACTTCGACGTTATGTCGATGTTGTCAATCTACCTCAACTTTGATCGTCAATCGATTCACCTCGACTAGAATTTCACTGCAAAGAATATAACAACCCAACAAGATATTCGACATAGGTTTATGGTCGAAGTTAGTATGAAGAAAGTGGTTGGAAAAATAGTTGAGGAGGGATTTTGTCAGAAGTCAGATGGGTGGTCGTCGAATGGGTATCGAAATGACATTGAAAAATGAGGCAAATGTACTAGTGTTCAAAGTACAATAAATGACATGACCAACATCAGGTTCCACACAAGTTTCAGGTTGGTAATAAGGTATGTTTACATTTATAGAAAGAGACCTTTGCAGGACGGCATCGCAAGTTTTGCTTAATTTGATATGGAATTTACACCATCACCAAGGTTGTAGGTGAGAATTCTTTTGAATTGAGTATTCCCCCATTCCTTTGCCTGCGTCTAGTCTTTAATGTGGAGCTCCTTTGCCCATATTTTCTACCTCTATTGGACACCTCGGAGGTAGTTTAGCACTTGGCCCCTACAGATTTCAACCTTGAATGCCTTGAGTAGGACATAGTTGATTGAATCATGGATACACATATGAAAGGCACCCACCAATAGAACATACAACTCTATCGGGTCATCAAAAGAGGGCAATTTCTTCACCAAGGAAAGTGGCTCATGACGATCCAAATTTAGCAGAAGTTTCCCCATTTGATGAAAGCGACAGCTGGAAGGAAAAGTAGCACGCACACATGCATGGAAGACCTAACAAGGCTAGGGTTAGGGTTTTTTGTAATACATTGTAATGGCTGATGAGCCAAAAATGCAATATATAGATATCTAAGAGGTCTAGTTCACGAGGGTCAAAAATAAGAGAGTAAAAAGGTTATGTGGTTTTGATGGAGTGTTACTTACATGAGAAGAAGTAACTAGTGTGTAACACTATTGTAATTTGATCGAATATTGTAAGTTGTGGAGTTGCAGGAAGTCAGAAGGGTAGATGTTGAGGGTTATATCACAGGCTAAGGAGCCTGGTGTGATCTAGTCCGCCTCATAATAGATCTCGACCCGACCGAGGATGAGTTGTAAAGCACATAGCACTGGAGTTTTGGAACTACCATAATAAAAGAGCTTGAGATCCAGATCTTTGTGGATGTAGCCCAGGAGGGGGTGAACCACGGTAAAACCTATGTTATACGATTGAATGTTTGTATCTCTTTTACTTTTTATGAGTAGATGTTAGACTGAGGTATGAACGAATTAATGGATCTAACTACATTACATGCATGAATGAGAATGACAGTATATTGTGTTAATAACTAGATAGAATTCACAGAGCGTGAGACACAGATCCCCATTCAGTCCTAGACTGCAAGCACTTGAGTATTGCATTCACCCATTAAGACTATCTCAGGTGAGACTGCGCAGTGCACTCTATGTGTTGTTTTGCCTTATGGTTTACCGGGAGGGCCAATAGTTTTAAAGGCTTTGGTGGAGCCCTAGTAGACCTGAACCTGGGTCAATCATGTTAAAGGTAGAACTCAGATAGCAACCAAAAAATGGTTTCGTTGTTGGTTGGAACAGCATATGATTGAGTGGATGAGATCTGTGGAAGATTTGTTAAAAAAATGTTTGATGTGTTGAAAAAATTCTAAAAGAATGTAAGATATGGGACTGAAGTGTCAAAAAGAATGAAAATATAGAAGGGAATGTTTATATCATGGAGACCCACGAAAGAAAAAATAAAGAGATGGTTGAAAACAAAGGAGCTAGAGTTTGTGCAGCAAGATAATAGAAACCCTAGATTAACATCGCGCAAATATCTTGAGAAATATGTGTTTATTGATCTGCATGAAGTATTTTCTGTGATTTTCCACACTTATTGTAGGAATGGATATTGGGGTTGAAGGAAAAACACGCAACAAATAGGATCTGACAATTAGAGTGGAATTCAGTTCAGATCACACAGTTATAGCATGTGAATAACAAATTCACCCGTGCAGTAGATTTTTGGCTCGATAGTATTGTAGCAGGCTTTATAACAGAATTTGCAGTAGATACTGCAAAGTCATACAACGCAGAAGAGAAAGAGTTTCTACGCATCCCTCGAGGAAGGTATATTAGATCGATGTATACTTATATTAATATATTTCTCTATAACAAAGGTGTAATGACAATGGATTCAGATAGCTAAACTTCCCTGCATGCATGGGGGAAGGGGGGAAGCATAGACAGAAAAAGGATAAATGGAAGGAGAAGAGGATAAAGGAAAGAAGGGGGAAGCCTTAGACCCAACCATGATGGATGATGACCAGATCAAGCGGATCATGGTGACAGCTGGAAAGACGCGCAGTGGAGTACCCTACCAATACAAAGTGAACATCAAGAAGAGAGTCGTAGCTGTGAGGGAAGGTTTGGCAAGCGATGAAGAGGAGGTAGAGGATCTCCGAGATTTGGAGCAGATTGAGGAAATCATGCACGCAACATATGAGAGGAAGACGAGAGGTCTAAGAGTGGGAATAGAAGGCATAAATCCTATCTGTATTAATGTCAGTGTGGAACCCATAAACCCATGTGCGACTAAAACACCAAAGAGAACACCACCATTTAGACAACTGAATTTTGGGAGAAGGAAGACAGCAGGAAGTACATCTACACAAGGAAAAACAACTGGGGGAGCCAGTTCAAGAAGCATTAGTCAAGTATCTACACCACGTGAAGGTAGTAATTCATCATTCAGGACGGCAGGACACGATCCCACCATTAGGTTACCAGAGTTCAAAGGAGAAGCGTCGGAGGACCCGGAGAAGCACTTGTTTATTTGTGAAAAGATATGGGAAGCAAAACAGATCACAGATGAGGACACTAAACTTTCACAGCTAGCCATCACACTAAGGGATCATGCATTAGATTGGTATATGAGTTTAGCCACAAACAATCCACCAGGGACAACCAGAACCATTGTGGATATCAAGAATTTGTTGATAAACGAGTTTCAGAAGCCAAGTTTAGAGGACCAATACATGAACAAAAGGATAGAAATTAGACAGAAACCAGGAGAATCCATATGGGATATTGACCAGAGATTCAAGTGACTGAAAGGAAAGTTGAAATATCTCATGACAGATATGCAGCATAGGAACTTGTTCGTCAATTCACTATTACCACACTTAAAATATCCACTGCGACAACAGAAGTTTCAGACACAGGCAGAGGCTCTGTAGGAAGCCCTAAAACTGGAAGAAAACCAATGTCATAAGACAGATCCATCCATTGAAGAGTTGAAGGAGGATCTGAAGAACTTAACATTCCAGCTAAACCAGAACAAAAGAAAGGACAAATGAGAAGTCGTTTGGTGTACCACATGCAGGACAGAAGGACACCATAAGAATGAATGTCTAACATTCATGCAGTACATGGCAGAAGGAATGCCAAATTCATTACCAATAGGAGGACTATGGTGCGAAATCTGTAAGAAACAAGGCCACAATCCATAGCACTGTCCAATGATGCAGAAGTACTAGACAGTCCCAAAGAGTTCATATTGCAATTTTTGCAAGTCAATAGGCCATGATGACAAAGACTGTAGAACCATGAGTTGATGAGAGAGAGGACATCGGATGCATATAGGATGCAAGAAGAAATGGTGACAGGACAAGTTGCACTTCAATTTAATCAGGCACCACCACAGTATAACATTGTGCCACAACAGTATAACAACGTGCAACTGCAGTATAACACTACGCAGCTGTAGTATAACCCTGTGTGATATAATCATGTACCTCAATACAATACACCACTAGGGGATCGAACTAGCTACAGAGGTGAGGACAAGCAATAGGAGGCTTTGGAAGAGGTAGAGGACTAGTGGTATGTCGCAAATGTCAACAACCAAGACACTATGCAAGAGAATTCCCACTTCCACCAGCGACTTGTATGTATTTTCACGCATGGGATCATGACACGGAAGAATTTCCAACGTTATTAGGGAGGATCCAGGAAAAGAGGAATCAGAACAATCAAAATGTTCAATGGATTTCAGCAGAAGCAAGAGATGAAGGAATAAACATCAACATAGTTACACGCAACGAAGATAAAATAGGAAACGATGCAGTATGACAAGAGCTAGTACAACACCAATGGGTGAAAAAGAATGTCGAACCAAGGAAGCAGTTTGACGCGCAGGATGAGAAGGAGATATTTAAGCAAGCTAGACAAGAATTTTTTAAGCCTAACATTGCGTCGACCTCATCCCTATAGCACAGTAAGGAAGTACCAAAGTACGAGATGCCTCCATCATTGGATCACACTAAAGAAATGTAGCCCCTGGGACAAGTAAGTACAATCAAAGGCTTTTTGCAATCATGTGTAAAATTACTAAATGATCCATCCTCTATCAAATTATTACAAAATGTGTTAGAAATATGTAGCATAGAGACAGAAGGAAATCTAGAACAGAAAACATGCAATCACCTACATACAAGGAGAAGAACAAGTAGGGAGTTCAGGTTGAATGCCAACATTGGAGATTTCAACATGGGAGATATCATACTAGATCTAGGATCCGAAGTCAATGTATTACCCAAGAAGACATGGAAATGTATGGGAGAGCCCATGTTAGGATATTCACCCATTTAGCTAAAATTGGCAAATCAGCACAGATTTCTACTAATTGGTAAACTGAAAGGAGTAACAGTAGATATGGATGGAGTGCGCACTAAAGCTGACTTCGAAGTAATAGAGATAGTGGACGGCACAACACCTTACCCAGCATTGCTCGGCTTGGATTGGGCATTTGATAACCAGGCCATAATCAACTTAAAGACATGGAAAATGACCTTTGAGTCAGGACAATAAAGGGTCATTGCGCCATTAGACCCATCAGAAGGGGAAAGGTTCGTAGAGCCTACTTGCTTGGACTTAGAGGAAATTAGCCAGTTATACAGAACAACTACACGAGACGAGGATTACGTAAACCCAACTGCAGATGGGATACTCAATTGGCGAAGCATTACTTCATGTGTGTCAGACTCATATACGGGTTTAGAGAACTAGCAACAAAGTCTACATGAACTTTCCACAAGAATATGCGCAAGAATAGACCGCACAGTAAGATGGGTAGGTACAGAGATAAGGGAAGCACCCAGTTTCCATGGGGTAAATGATCTAGAAGCATTCTTGACACGTTACAAAGAGGAACTGTTATAAAATCAGAGACTCTTAGCATTATATATAGAACTCAAGGACACACCCACAATATGGTGGGGTGCACACAAAGTAACAATCAAGGACTGGTACCAATGTAAGAGATTATTATGCATTAGGTTTGGCACAAAACAAACAAGCAACCAGCAACAGTAATATGATGGACAGGGGGCACTAGCGGAACACTTGGAGAAGTGCAGAGTGTTGTGGAAAATGACACCCCAAGAAGAACGGCCTCATAATTTTATACACACATTAGAGGGCATCCCAGCAAACTGGTATACGTACCAAGAACTACGTAGAGGAACTACGAGCTGGACAGTACTACAACAGAAATTTACAGTCACTTTCTCATTTGAGCATGAGAACCCCAACATAGATGCAGCACTCAAGCAAATAAGAAGGTTGATATTCATTAAGGAACCAGAATTAGAACTCATAATAGAAGAACAACAACAGAATAGACAGACAGTGAAAGAACTGTTATCATGCTACCATGTGCAGGAAGAAGTACCAGATGAAGACAATCCGCACGATTTTCAGATTAAGGAAGTTGAAGGCGAAAGAGAAGTGGAAGGTCCACCTCTATAATCAGAAGTAATTGATGCACCAATCAAGGTGAAGAAATTCAAAATTGGGATAGTTGAGAATCCCAAAATGGCCAGCATTGGCGACTAATGGGATGAGAAAATAGTGGAAAGCATAACATAGTTACTACACGAATACAGCGACCTGTTCCCCACAACATTCACATAAATGAAGGGCATAGAAGGAAAGCTAGGTGAAATGAAGATACCACTCAGAGCTGAGGCAAGACCGATTAGACAACAACCATATAGACTAAATCAGATATATAAGAAAAAAGTCAAAGCTGAGATCGATAGGATGTTGGAAGCTGGAATCATAGAACTTGTGGAAGAATCTGAATGGATAAGATTGATGGTAGTTCAGGAGAAAAAACAAGGCGGGATAAGAATATGCGTCGACTTGAGGAAGTTGAATGATGTGTTCCTACATGACCCATTCCCTACACATTTCACGGATGAAGTGTTAGAGAACGTAGGAGGACAGGAAGTTTATTCATTCACAAAAGGATTTTCAGGATACCATCTGATCAAGATAGCACTGGAAGATAGATAGAAGACCACTTTTGCTACAGAATGGGGATCCTACTAGTACACAGTCATGTCGTTTGGACTGAAGAATGCACCAGCAATATTTTCCAATGTAGTCATAGTTGCATTTAAAGAATTTATCCACCAATTTCTAGAGGTATACTTGGACGATTGGACAGTCTATAGTCTATTGAAATACCATGTAGAGGTATTGTGGTTGATGTTAGAAAGATGCAGGCAGTGCCAGATATCGTTAAACATCAAGAATTCCATCTTCGGAACATCATTTGGGATACTATTGGGCCATATAATATGCAAGCATGGTTTACTAGTAGATCCTGCCAATATTGCAGTAATCGTTAACTTTCCACCACCAAAAACAGTCTGTCAACTAAGAGCAACATTGGGACACATAGGACACTATAGAAAATTTATAAAAGGGTATGCGCAGATCACCACGCCAATGGAGAAACTACTAAGGAAAGACACAAAGTTCTTGTGGAATGAGGATTGTCAACACGGTCTGGATACACTGAAAGAAAAGATGGTAACTGCACCAATACTAGTATTCCCAAATTGAGAGAAGACATTCCACATACATGTAGATGCATCAGCCATAGCACTTGGAGCTATTCTGGCACAGCCATGAGTAGGAGAATTGGATCATCCTATAGCGTTTTCTAGTAGAAAACTGTCAGAATCAGAGCAGAACTACAACACTACAGAGAGGGAAGGCCTATCCATGGTCTATGCGCTTTAGAAGTTTAGACATTACTTACTGGGGAAACATTTTAATATGTTCACAAAACATTCAGCGCTTAAATACCTAGTCAACAACCCAGTGTTGGGGGGGAGAATTTGCAGATCGCTACTATTGTTTCAAGAATTTGATTTTGAAGTAATATTCAAGCCAGGGAAACTGAACGCAGGACCGTATCACCTGTCAAGGATCACAAATGGGGAGGAACCTACAAATATATAAGACAACTTTCTAGACGCACATTTAATTTCAATCCAGGTTGTCGATGAATACTTCGCAGACATTATCTAGTATTTAAGTACAGGTACTGCGCCACAAGAATTTAACACCGCGCAGAGGAAGAATCTGGTTTTTTGAGCAGCCAACTACCAGTTGATTGTAGGGAACTTATATAAAATGGGGGCAGATATCATATTGAGAAGGTGTGTGCTAGAACATGAAAGTCCTGGGATATTGGCAGAAGCCTATGAAGGAATGGCGAGAGGACACTATGCAGGAAAAGCTATTGCATAGAAGGTACTGCACACAGGATTATGGTGGCCAACTATTCATCGAGATGCAAAGGAATACTGTCAAAAATGTAATGTTTGTCAGAGGGTTGGCAAACCAAATAGACGGGATGAGATTTCCTTACACCCATAAGTAATTCTACAAGTGTTTGAAAAATGGGCAATCGATTTTGTTGGACCAATTCACCCAACTGCAAGAAGATCAGGCACGCGATACATCATCACTATGACGGAATACCTCTCAATATGGGTAGAAGTAGCACCAGTTAAATATTGCAGCGCAGAGATAAAAACACACTTCTTGTTTGAACATGTGCTCACCAAATTTGGATGTCCAAGGATCCCGATGAGTGACCAAGGCACTCACTTTATCAACATCACTATCATAGCTCTGACTGAAGAATTCAAGATCTACCATCATAAAAGTACGCCATACCATCCTCGGGCAAATGGAACAGTGGAAGCCTTCAACAAAATTCTAGAGAATGCCCTAACCAGGATTTGCAATGTCAACAAGGACGACTGGGATTCAAAGATACCAGCAATATTATGGGCATATAGAACTACCTGTAAGAAGCTGACAGGGTAGACACCATTTATATTTTTGTATGGACAAGAAGCAATGGTGCCATTATAATTATTGGTACCAAGTTTGTGTGTCGCAGCAATTACAAACATGACAGAGCGAGGCACAGTACAAGAAAGGTTAAGTCAGCTGATGAGAATGGAAGAAGACAGGATTCTAGCAGGCTTTCACCAAGAACTACAGAAAGTAAGGGACAAAGCTTGGCATGACCGACATATCAAGATAAAAAGTTTCAATAAAGGAGACCTAATCCTACTATATGACAGCAAGTTTTTCCAACATCTAGGAAAGTTCAGAATGCATTGGTTGGGACCATATGAGGTCAATATTGTCACTGACGAAGGAGTTGTACAGTTGAAGGATTTGGAAGGGACAGAATTGAAGGGAATGATCAATGGGAGTTGAATGAAGTTATACAAGGATAGTCGACCACCCGCAACTTAAAAATTACCACGCAGTAAGAACAAAAAAAAAATGCCACGTACCAAAAGAAAACAACAAAAGTACATTGCGCCGAAAAGAGAATGAGCATGCACGCTCAGCAATTCTATCCTGACAAAGACAAGGCCAATGGTCATTACAAAGAAGAAACAGCAGGAAAGGCGGATACAGCAAAAGAAGCACCAACTGATGGCGGTTATCAGAATTGAATGCAAGAAACTACTGACGGGGCGCTGCATTAATCGCGCCAACTGGCGATGGTAAGGGAAATCAATGGCAAGTACGCAAGAACCGGTGGTTCAATTAAACACAATCGCGATAATGTCTCCAACAAGCTTCACATGACGCTGAAACAAAGAAATCACGCGGGAGCAGAAAGGTTAGTATGAAATCGGGAAAGGCACATAGCGATAGAGCATACGAAGCAGAGAATAGAGGTTGCAAAATCCGTTGAGCTCGACGAACGATAGCTTTACCACCATGGCACCACCCAAATAGGGAGAACTGAGCTAGACTTCAAGACAACCTCGAAGTAGTACCAAAGCACAATCGCAACCAGAGGGAAGCAAACATCAACCATCTCAGCCCCCAGAAGTCATTAATGTGGACAAAATCTTGTCGCATGATACAACACCAGTAAGCCCCACACCCATCATGGAGGAAACCCAACAGACAGCACTAATGGGTATGGACATTGATATGCCAGAAGAAGGACAGGGCCAACAGGATGAGGACATAGGCAACCAAGTGCACCCAAAAAACCCTGAAGAAGCCTTGAGACCCAATGGGACGGCTCCAAACTAGGAAGAAATGGTCGCGCTGGAAATATCACAGACAACCACGTTAGAACATCCACAGGAGGGAGTAGTGGAAGATGTCACCAGCCGACCAGAGGAGTATGCAGAAGAAAGAATAATGGAGTTTGGAACCTCGAGTCAACCACCACAGCAAAAGGGAAAGCAAACGGTACCTAGGTCACCGCACAGGCAACCCACCGCAGCCATTGTCTTGCCACACATTTTGGAAGGGGTACGTGTACTAGAAAATTTGTTAGGCCATGTAGAGAAATTGAGGTACTCAAACCATGACATGACGGACACAGACAAGTTCCCAGAATTCGCCAAGCAAGTCTACCTATAAACTATGGGTATAGGACCCTTTGTTGAACCAATCAATCAACCAGTCGAGTGGGCAGTAGGACTGGCCAAAAATGGGATTCTAGGCTTTTTGGACCTACCGCACTTTGGAAGGGGCCAGTATGCAAACAATTGCATCAAACAGCTAATGGCAGTTACACATGGTGGATATCTATGGTTGGAACAGCTCGTCTCAATAGACGTAGAGCTCATTGCATACATCATAGGGTTGCCATCACGGGGTGAGGATCCCGCACAATTTCTTGAGGACAAAATGAAAGAGAAAGCATTGGCCAAGGAAATGAAGAAGAAATATGACACCAAAAGGGGGTCACTCGGAATCATCATCAGGCGTATTAGTGACGAAGGGACAAGAATGGCCACAAAATTTATGGAATGCAAGTTGCTCAAGAAATGCCACAAGGAAGAAGTCTCAGTCGGGGTTGTCACAGCTACAGCACAGTGTGTCGAGAGCACCACACTCAGTTAGGCCCCTTACTTGTTGAATCTGTTCCTAGATGATTGCAAGGATGCACATGATCTAGAGACAAAATTTCATTATTTATGGCTACTCATCCTAATAGTCGTGATCAGATGGAAGGAGTCGAAGTATTCATTTTTTTCCAATAGACCCACTCCCTGCCATGGAGTGCGATACTTATCGCTCGGAGCCGCTTCGGACTCCAAGAACAAAATATCAAATGCAGCCATATTCGAAGGCTATCTCAACGGCATATAGGACGGCATCACCAACACTTGGAGGGTGACACCGGAAGCAATCGTACAGTACCAGGGCATAGCCAACTTCAAAGCCACTAGATGTGTGATGTGGATCCAGGCGAGGAAAGATCCTGACAATCAATGGCTACAAATGTGCTACTGAATCAAGGAGGAGGACATAGAGATGGCCATTAAGGATTGGGAAGATGAGTGGAGGATTCCAGTCCTCATTTGAGAAATACCCACAAAGATAGAGGAGGAGGAGGTAATACAGGAACACATACATGTTGAGGAGGTAACAGTTCCCAAGAAACCAAGGATAGGTCAGAACAAGGCACAACAGAAAAAAGGGGGGACATCTAAGATAGGCGCCCAGACAAGGAAGAAGAACAACACACAGGCACCACAGGTAAAACAGAAACAGGTTGAGGCAGCATAAGGAACTACATCAAGTGCTACTCCACAAAAGCAAGGCCAGACTAAGAGGCCAGTCATCCAAATGGGGGATGAGTGCAAGAAGGTGAAGGCACACAAAACACCCCCAGAATACATGATCACTGAGGATGATGCAGACATGGTGGCCCAAATGATACAGGATCCCACAATCAAGGATTTCGATAATGTTGCGTGCCAAAGGGACGAAATTGAGGAAGAGATGACACACATGCGACAACTCCTCAGGAATCTCAGAGAAACACAGACAGGTGGCAGCAGCATAGAAATGGTCCCATTAGCATCACAGATAGAAGGTGAAGCTGGATCAACCTAGTAGGACATGATCCAGATGACAACACAGTCGATCTTGACATTTCACGTCACACCCAACATGTTGCGCATGGATGAAATCATGGGGTAGACACCGGTAAAGGAGTTGGCTCAAATACAATTGGTATTTTCGCGGATACCAACCAAGGCCTTATATAAATTGTAAGTCAGTGTTTCATAGAAGGTACAGTCTCACGCACACACAGATGCAGAAGACAAAGGACAATCGAGACGCGTTGAAATTGTTACTCGAGCAGGATAAGCTTGAGACCAAAGATGAGAAGGACCGCGCGAATGGGCTAGAGAAGAAAGTGATCATAGCCTACAAGAAAATCCCAAAGAATGTATAAATGGTTGAACTCACAGTGACAGAGAAGATTGATCAGATTGTGCAGACAATCGATCAATACCAGCAGGAAATCGAGCACCTCCAGAAGAATCTCACACCTACCACACCACCAGAGGTGAAGGAGCAAAGGAAGCAGGAGGCAACAGCGCAGATAAAGGAGATAGAGCGACAAGTCCATGCGGCGGTCGACTTGTTCGAGAA
This sequence comes from Picea engelmannii, assembly GCA_009831015.1. Taxonomy (NCBI): domain Eukaryota; kingdom Viridiplantae; phylum Streptophyta; class Pinopsida; order Pinales; family Pinaceae; genus Picea; species Picea engelmannii. The sequence continues at coordinate 173,525 of ML791430.1, forward strand.
AGTATCACAACTCTAGACGTAGTTGGAAGAGGATCAGCAGGTCTGGTAGTGGGACCAGGAAGCAGAAAGGATAAGCGCAGCTATCCAGGACCTCAAGCAGAGGCAGAATACAATGTCGATCATGGAGCACATCAAAGGAGCATAGGATATGAAGAAACTATAGGCAGAACTCATAGCTGCGCAGACACATAAAAAGGAGCGTCGGGCTCAAATGTAACCGCTCCAGGAACGAGCAGCATAGGTCATTACACAGGTAGAGGAATCCAAAATGAATATGGCACAAACCCAGGCAAAGTGTGCAAGGATGGTCAATGACGAGATTGTAGTGCAGGTATTGGACGCACTCAAGGAGAAGACCGCGCAGGCCCAAATGCAAGCAACGGATCTCAGGGAGAAGTTCCAAGAAATTGCAAGAGAGATTGACGAAGCACACAAGGGTTAGGTGGCTCAGGACGAGCCATGTTTCGGTGTTGGGGGCCTGTTCGAAGCAGGTCAAATCATGTTGAAAGGCTATTTTGGGAAGAAAGGCATGCAATAAGAAAGCAACAGTTGGAAGGAAAAGCAGCACGTGCGCATGCATGGAAGACCTAACGACGCTAGGTTTAGGGTTTTTTGTAATACATTATAATGGTTGATGAGCCAAAAATACAATATATAGATACCTAGGAGTTCTAGGTCAGTGGATTCGAAAAGAAGAGAGTAAAAAGGTTATGTGGTTTTGATGGAGTGTTACTTACGTGAGAATAAGTAACTAGTGTGTAACACTACTGAAATGCGATCGAATATTGTAAGTTGTGGAGCTGTAGGGAGTCAGAAGGGTATATCTTGAGGGTTGTATCATAGGCTAAGGAGTCTGGTGTGATCTAGTCTGCCTCATAATAGATCTTGACGCCACTGAGAATGAGTTGTAAAGTGTGTGGTGCTGGAGTTTTGGAACTACCATAATAAAAAATCCTGAGAGCCAGATCTTTGTGGACGTAGCCCAGGAGGGGGTGAACAACGGTAAAACCTGTGTTATGTGATTGAATGTTTGTATCTCTTTTATTGTTTATGAGTAGATGTTAGAACGAGGTATGAATGAATTAATGGATCTAACTACATTACATGCATGAATTAGAATGACAGTATATTGTGTTAATAACTAGATAGAATTCACAACACGCGAGCCACAGATCCCCATTCGGAAAGTTATTTCCAACGAGCTATCGTGTGCCCCAAAAGGAGGTATGAAAAAGTTGCACCCCCGGGAAGTTGATGTATCTACTAAGCATCTCGAGTCCTGCAATACTTTTGGCTATTCATCTTCTAAGGTTAGGGTTTTGATGTTTAGGGTTTTTGCCTATTTGTATTTTAGGCTTCATGATAAAAGACCCTTTTCGGCCACTTTATAACGATATTTTTGCAAATTAGCATAGCCAACATCTCTTTCTCTTCATAGATAAGCTACCACCATTATCTTCAGTTGGTGTTCTACATTATTCTGTTATTTTAGTAATTAGTAGAAGTTGGGTTTCATCACTGTATTTATGTGTTCTCTACTATATTTTTGCTTGTATCTCATTCCATTCTCAATATAACCCAAATCAAAACACCCCACATATTTTTCTTGAGTGGTTTGCTCATTTGTGGAGTTAATTGTTGATACATTCCCATGGTGAAGAGTTCCCTAAATTTTGAGGCGACATGGACCGTGTTTTTATGCATCTATTGAAGCATGTCAACTCTTGGAGAGCTACACATCCACCTTGGAGGATATCTTGGAGGTTTTCTTCAAGTCAAAACATAAGGTTATTTAGGTCAAAACATAAGGTTATTCAAGGAACAGAAAATATTGCATTGTGTGGAAGATCCTAAATGTTTAGATAATGATCCATGTACCAAGATATATAGGAAACATATTTAGGGGCTTATGTCTTAACAACGAATCGGGAGGAGCCTATTTTGTAATAAAATTTGAGTAATGGAATGTGGACAATGAAATTCGATGGGGCCCAAGCAAAATTTAGATTACCAGCAGGATTGGTTCTCGGGAGTCCATCAAGTATGATTTTTTTGCATGCTTTTCGTTTAGAATTTTATTGCACTAACAATATAGCGGAATATGAGGCATTGTTGCTAAGACTCCGACTGGCCGAGAAAATGGAAATCAAATAATTAAAGGTGCAAGAGGATTCTGAGCTGGTGGTTAACCAAGTAAGAATGTTGTATGAAGCAAGAAATACATGTATAAAGAAGTATAGAGATCTAGTGTGGGATGAGATAGAGTATTACGATGCATTCAACATCACCGATGTGCCTCGGTATTATATGGCATCTACAACTGCTCTTTTTCAACCATACTTAACAAATCCATACATCATGTATATGGTTGAGGTACCTCTTCACCCTTCTATCCCTGATAACATTGGTTCATGGCAAGTTTTCAAACATGATAGGAAAACAAGTAATTTTTTGAATTGCATTAATGATTTTGCTAACCATGTAGTTGAAGAGATACAAGAAGGAGAAGAAGTTCCAATGATCCACTTGAAAAGTAATAAGATTCCCAAAGGTTTGCTTCCTTTACAAGGATTATTTGATAAATATGATGCATTTTTAGGGACTAACAAACCTCATACATATCACAGGGTCATAGATGTGGACATTGGGTTTAAGGAAACACCAAGAATTTTCAAAGTCGAGTGTGATTTCACCCCTCAGGAAAGAAACAAAATTATGTCATTGGTTAGAGAATACATGGACGTGTTTGCATAGTCCTATGAGGAACTAAAAGCCTATGATCCAGAGATCCTTAAACATGTCATCCCACTTATTTAAGGTGCAATACCATTTCGACAAAGACAGAGGTACATGAACCCAAAGGTGGCACCTTCCATTCATAAAGAGTTGTAGAAGTTGTATGAAGTGCAGATCAATGAGCCAATCAGGTATTCAAATTAGGTAGAAAATTGTGTATCAGTAAGGAAAACAACTGGTTAGATATGTGTGTGTATTGACTACCAGAATCTCAATCTAACTTCTCTCAAAGATAACTATCCAGTCCCCAACATGGAACATGTGCTTCAAGCAGTTACAGGTTCTTGTATGATGTCTATGTTGAATGTATTTTCATGGTACAATCAGATAGCGGTAGCCAAGAATGACAGGCACAAGACAACCTTCACAACCCTGTGGGGCACATATGCCTACACACGCATGCCATTTGGATTGAAGAATGATGGGGCCATATTTCAACGTGCTATGGATTTTTCTTTTGTCGATTATTGTTTTAAGTTCATTGTAATTTATCAAGATGATATAATTGTGTTTTCAAAGAAAAGAGTGTTGGCACCCAAAGTTTTGGGTTCAGTTTTGCATGCATGCACAAACAATATTATGCATGTTCATTCCATAGTTTTATGCACACCTAATGTGCAAGGAATGACATAAAGTGCACGCTCAATCAAGTTTTTTTAGTTGCACACCAAGCTTACATTCTACCAAGTGTGCGTCGGTCCGAGTTTTGTCAATTGCGTCAGAAGACAAGAAGACACCCATCGAAATCAAGAAACAAATCATCAGGAAAGATCCCCGAATGATTACTGTCGGCAACATACGAGAATGTGGGACGACCAGAGGACGAGTTGGATAGGCAGTTAATATTTCCATTGATACGGAAGGTCTACGTGGAGTTTTGTCAAACAAAAGAAGCATGTGAGGCATTTTTGTCAGGAAAACGAGTGGAGCAGAGTAGAAAGAGACAGTTCTCCCCTGCAACGAAATCTATAAAAGGAGGCACTAATATAAAAATAGGGCTAGATTGTGAGACTAGTGAGATATTGAGGAAAAGAGATTAGTTGAGTATTTAGTATCGAGCTCGCTCTGAGCCTATTGTAATACTTTGAATATACTTCTTTGTATGTATATGTCTGATTTTTTAGCAAAAGTGCATTGTGTTGTATGTTGTAACTTTGAGTCTTTCTATAGAGAACAAATGAAGTTGTATGGTTGCCATATGTATTTTTCATAGACAATGTATATCTCTATTGTGATGGAATGACTCTAGTAATAGAGATGTGAGAGTTATGATCCATTCAGTGTCTTCCATGTATTAGTTGAACATGTGTGTGTATTGTTTTAACGTTAAGTCCTAATAATTTGTCAGATATAAGTTACATGGATACCAAACCTAATGCCTTTTCATGTGTTTAGCCTTCATCCCTATCACAAGACCTTATGGTCTCTGTGATCCTCTCTCCATCTCAGGTGAGACCTTCCTCGGCCTTGGTCGAGGATTGATATGTCAGTGCTCTCGGGTTTTTGTTGGATAATTCTAGATGAACCTTGGCTCTAAACTCCCCAGGGTTAAGAAGGACGCATACAAGTGTGGATCAAAACGCTCAACAAATGGTTCCATTGTCGGGAACTAAAAGTATTTTCAAGAACGATAAGGCAAGAAATGAGGTGGTATTCCACTAAGGAGGAAATTCAAGACTGGATAGAGGAAAAATAAAATGATTTTTCACTGCGAGAAACTCAAGGATTGAGAGTGAATGCAAAGCAATGGAAGGAAAGGTATCTCTACTAAGATATGCATGAGATTTTCTTTGTTGAACTTCCTTGTATGTTGCATGAATGGATAAAAAGAAAAACTGCTACCAATTCTTCAGTGTGGTGTAACACACCCATGGTGGGGCGTAAAAATTGTGTTCTCCTTACAGGAACAAATCCTCTCTCCATGGTCTATAATTCAGAAAGTCGGGGGACTAGCCCCCTTTTTTTTTCTTTTCTTTGACGACCATCGTATATGACCACGGGTTACATTCAAACGCCATTCATGTGATCATGGGTGTGGGCAAGGGTGGTTTGAGTCCAACCACTTTTCTCCCTACAGTTCACCACGAGCCACAATGTCTCTCGTTAAAGTCTCGCCCGCCCTCTAACTTATAAAGTCCAAGCACTTTATATCCCTGAAATTCAATGTGAACTTTGATCTCATGATCTTGATGGTACTTCTGGACTGACGAATTAGATCTGACCCTTTTAAATCAATGGACGTGATTTGATTCGAGACTTCGGCATTCAGAGTTTTCAACTCTCAAACCTTGTTTTCTCTACGGTGGCTTTCTCCCAGAGTGGAAGATATGTTGACACATGTCCCTCACAAATGGGCAGTTTAGATGAACTCCAGCTCTCCGGCCTTCGGGAATTATTGTTCAATACCCTCTCTTTCTTCCAGAGTGATTTCTCCTAGAGTGGCAAATCGTTTTCCATGTGTCCTCTCCAAATCAACAGCCCTGGTCCTCTTCAAGACTTTGAAACTTTTCAACCAAGACTAGATCAACGGCCTTCATCTCCCTTCTCGATCAACGGTCGAGATTCTACTTTGGGACTTCAGCGCTTCCACCCTCTACTTGCCTCCAAAGTATTATATACCTAGACTTCTAGATCTGACGCCACACTTCCACCTCCGATCGACGGCTCTCATCCACTTCAGGACTTCGGCCTTCGGAAATCTCAAACCTCAAGTTCTCCTCGCTCTGTTTCTTTCAAAATGTTCTATCCGTAGTTTGCGATCTAATGACATGTTTCCTCCTTCATATCGACGGCTCCCAACTGCTTTGGTTGTTCAAGATTCAGTGATTTCAAACTCTTCTCCTTCGTGTTCTCCCCGAGCATTTTCACCCGGAGTTCACGATCTGTCGCCACATACCCTCTGGATCTAACAGTGCATATTCTCTTTGGGTCTTTACCTGGAGTCCACATATTCACGCCACTTGTCCTCTGGATCTAACGATTGAGATTCACTTCGAGTCTCGGGCTCTCCGGGATTCGGGAGTTTCAAATATCAACTGAAAATCTTGAAGTGAATTTACCTTAAATCTTCGATCTATTGACACATGTCTCCTACCAGCCAACAGACAGGATCTACTTCGGGTCTTCAGTGATTCTGCTCTCTCCTTGACCACAAGCTCTTGCTCAGGAGTTGTGGATATTGCACCACCTGTCCCTCTTGGCGATGAACGGTCCCAATTCCCTTTGGGACTTCGAGACTCTGGCCAATCAACCCTCCTGTGCACACAAAGGTTAAAACTTGTGCACTTTACCTTAGATTGGACGATTATCATCCCTTTGCGCTTAGATCCGATGGTTAGGATTTGTTTCTTCCCAACGCCTCTCCTTTGCTTCCCTAGACATTGATCTAACGGTCCAGGATTCTCCCCACAACTGATATGATGGTTGTTGTCGCTCCTCCTCCTGAGCTTCTAACTCCTTCTGACTCGGAAGAGTTTTTTGGATGTTCAAAGGCCTCATCCCTCATTCATCCTGCGAGCCCGGCTATCTTGGGTCTCGCCTTTGCTCTTGAAAATGTTATCTCTTCTAACCTTTTCGATTCTCTAAGATTGACGATACCAAAGGACTCTGTTACTCTACAGATTTCATAAGGGCTCACGGCCATCCCTCTCGAAATTGTTCAAGGTCTAGCAGTCATGATCCGACCAATACCAAGGTGTTCGTCGATCGACGGTTCACAGTAATTGTGGGGCCCCAACGTGCATGCTCTTTATCAGAGAGCTCAACCTTCGGAATATGGAAAGTACTCACCCAACTTGGTCAAACTGGAGTCGTTGATATTCCAGCCTGATGAGATCAACAGCGTTGGTGAATTGTGGGTCGTGAACTAGTGCATTTGCTACTTTCACCTTCGCGCTCCGTAGTGATTCCCCACCCTCAATCTTCATTCATATATCGATGGTTCACAGTGATTGCAGGATTCAACCTCCACAATCTGGGAAGTGCTCACTCGAATCTAGACAAATCCTAGTCGTTGATCTCCCATTCCCGACAAGATCAACGACGTGGGTTGATTGTGGGCCGTGAACTAGCATGTCCACTAATTTCACCTTCGCATTCCGCAATGATTCCCAACCATTAATTTAATCAAGCGGTTGGTGTTTGATTCATTAACCCCAGTGAGTGTTTGAGTCGATCTGATGACCGGGATGGCCTCTCCTCCCATTAAATGGCTCACTTCCATCTACGCTATCAAATTCTTAAGCCATCGGTGGTTTGGGTAACTTGACTATCATACAATTTTGACATCTCAGAGCTTCGAGCTCCAACATTCTGAAACCTTTATGAGCTAACTCCTTTTTGTGCAGGTTTCTTAGACCCAGGTCATGTGGGTCTTCAGATAGCTCTTGGGCTATAATCCCTGCTCTTAGTCAGGATTTTGGTTAAGGGCTTAGGCGTGAGTTCAAAGTCTCCTAGACTATTGGTCGAAGCGAACTCCTTCCTAGCTCATGGATCTTTAAGCTCTAATTCAGGGCAAGGTAAACTCGTGCATTTACCAAATGGTAGCTATGCCAAGAGGCATGCTCCAACTCTAGAATGGAGATGTATTTCCCTAGAGAAAGCTCCTCAGAGGATTGAACGAGAACATATGGAAAATTAAACAGAAGTATATGTTCTCAGTGGAACAAATGTATACTCATAACTTAATCATTTAATACATAAACCATTTATAGACATATAAATACACGCATGCAACCATTATTTCCAATTCAAAGCACAAGGCATCAAAATACTTATCAGAACCATGAGGTGTAATGCGACTGCTAAAAGGGGTGCTCGTTTCCACCCAAACACAGGCTTTGTCACTCCCAATGGATTTATCACTGGCCACCCCCGAGCTTAGACCACTATGCTTTGAGATTCAATCTCTTCCTTCCAACTCAACGAAAGTTAGGGAAGAAGGTTACTCTCCTTCTCCCAATTACAGAAATAGATAGGGACGAAGGTTACTCTCCTTCTCCCAATACAGAAATAGATAGGGATGAAGGTTACTCTCCTTCTCCCAGCTCAGTCTCTATTTTTTGTAATCAGAACTCACTCCAATTCATTCCTCTCTTAGACCCAAGAGCTTCGGCTGTCATCTCTGCACTCTTCGCAGTTCTTCCTCTGCACCCACCACGCTTCCTTTCTTGCCTTCCTTAGCAAGATTGTGTGTGGCTCCAATTCCCAGTCCATGGTCAAGTTTGGAAGCCTTACGGATGGGAGGTCTGCCCCATCCCCTCCTTAACTTTTGAGGACGTCTTCCCACCTACCATCTTGACTGTAATTCATTCCTAGGTGAGAGGGTTGTTATGATCTAAGAAATTAAATCCAGCAAGGTATTGGTTCGGTGGAGGTTAACGCAACCATTTTGGGTCCCCTCCACCAGTGTTTCATAGCATTTGTGGTCTCTTCTTAGCACGTCCCCTTTCCAGCAGTCATGCAACACATATCCATTTTCTATTAAAATAACAGAATTTACATTCATTGACCTTTTATACAAAGGTCCATCAAATCAAACATTCACACCTTTGAGTTTTCCATAGTTCTCTGGCCAATATAGTTATAATTACAAACTAGGGGAAACAGGGTGTTACCATTCCCTCCCCCTTAAATGAACATTGTCATCGATGTTCTATCTATCCACGTGATATGTGTGTACAGGAGTAAACAAAATCAGATATGTATGTCTCATGGCATCCTCCATTTCCCACGTAGCCTCATCTGGGCCAAAATGTTTCCACTGCACCTTGACCTGTGCAATGGTTTGGTTCCTGAGTGAGGTTTCCTTCTTGTCTAATATGCATTGGGGTTCTGGCAGGAATTCTGCCTCCGGCTCCACCTGGATCACAGACCAGTCAATTATATGATTAGCATCATGTACATATTTCTTCAATAATGAAACATGGAAAACATTATGTGCCTTTATTGTGGGAGGAAGTGCTAGCCTATAGGCTACAGGTCCCTATAATTTTTAAACCTATGAAGTAAAGCAATGCATATAGATTCTTAAGAAAAATAGAAATTAATCAATGTCTCATTCACATAGTACACAGAGATTTATATCGGAAACCCTCAACCGTTAAAACCTTTCTTATATTCATTATATCAAATTTCACCATTCACCATACAATATATATACAATGTTTTTAGGTATTTCGTAGATACCAAAACCCTAATCCTTTAATCCGGGATTAATTTACAAAACCGCTAAAAATAGCTAAAACCGCCCAAAAAAAAAATTGGGGTGTTGCCTCGGGCTAACGCTCGTTGTCAAACGTTGCACGTAACCAAGGGGGGGCATACTTGCGCCCCCATGGGACCCCCCTAAGAAAGCGCCTGGTGCACATGACACAAAGGGCACTATTAGAGGGATCGTCTGACGCAGTTGTCATATCTGACGTGCCCACACACACACATGCAAAGAATATAACACATACCCAACATTCTCCCACTTGTTGTTTTCTTTGCATCCAGGGGTCCAAAAGATTATATAGTCAACAATCCAGGGCATCAATGCCCATTGTTACTCTACACCAGGAGAACTTTTTTGTGCTCACAGACTTTGTCAATGAATCTTCAACATTCTTCAAAGTGTCAACCTTTTCCATCAACACCTTCTTTTCCTCAACCATGTCTCTCACAATGTGATACTGAACATCAATATGCTTTGTCTTCGAATGATAAGTTGGGTTCTTTGCCAGGAAAATTGCACTCTGACTGTCACAATCTAATCTCATTGCTTGTTGTACCAATCCAATACCTGAACACAGTCTTTGTAACCATATTGCTTCCTTGCTTGCATGAGTGGCTTCCATGTATTCAGCGTATGTAGTTGTGAGTGCCACTACAGCCTGTCTTTTGCTCATCCAACTGATTGCTCCTCCAAATAGGTTAAACACATACCCACTTGTAGATCTTCTATGATCCAGATCTCCAGCCCAGTCTGCATCAACAAAGCCATGTATGTCCAGCACTTTGTCCAATCCTGGTCTTTCTTGGTAGCACAATCCATAACTGGTAGTGCCACGAAGATACCTGAAGACCCTCTTTATTGTTGTCCAATGCTCCTTCCCTGGATTTGACATATACCTACTCAAAACTCCCACTACATGTGCAATGTCCAGTCTAGTACATACCATTTCATACATCAAACTGCCAACTGCACTAGCATACGGAACATGGGACATGTCCTCTTCTTCTTCCTGTGTCTTGGGAC
>ML791430.1:190606-243157 GCA_009831015.1 Picea engelmannii
CTAGAGCCTCTTTCATGGCATAAAAGGTAGATACAAACACAGAATATGCACTACCTAGCTTAGAAAGAATAAGATATATGCAACGCTCTTCCTCCATTTTTATCTTACATTCTTCACATAAAATTATGAGTGTTTTAAACTTATATAGATAGTCTCCAAAGCAAGAAAAATCACTTAGACTCAAGGTTGGTATTTGATTTTTTAACTGTTGTGCTCGAATAATATTGAGTTTATCAAACATAGATTCAATCATGTTCCAAGCTTCTTCGGGATCATCAATTCCTTGAAGGTGGTACCTTAAATCAGGAGAGATGGACATTCTGATTAGTCCACGTGCTTCGTCATTCCTATTATCCCATTTGGATTTCTTATAATCGTCACTAGGTGTTGTTTCCTTTCTAAAGGTAATCTGGTACAGGCCTTTACTTCTTAATAAATCTTCCATATGGGATTTCCATTGGAAGTAGTTGTTGTTGGTAAGCAAGACATTACTTGTAGAAGCCATATTAAATATGCAGATACTGTGGATTTAAAAACTGAAACTAATGATCTGGATGGAAAGATATCGAAAAGTTATGTGGTTTTAAAAAAAAACGGCACTGAAAATGGACTTTCGATGTGAGAGTTATGCCATTTTAAAAAAGGCATAAATAGTAACCAAATAACCACATGATAGTGTGAGCTACTTTATGAAGTGACCCACTTTTATAAAGAGAAGTGGGGATCACTTTTACAATGAAATTACCTTATAACAGAAAAGTTGCATGCAAAATAAATAACTCTAAAATAAAATATAAAGCTACTTATAGTGATTCACTTTTATACTTGAAGTAAAATGCACTTTACAATTTTTAGCATGAACTTTTTCAAAAAAAACAACAAAAGAGAGACTTGAACTCAAGACCTCTTACTTAATAAGGCAAGTTTTAACCAAATGGTCTAGCAAAACATATTGTAATGTTCAGAAGGAGGATTGGAGTTGTTGTTGTTGTTGACGGCCTTGGAGAGCATGCTTAAAAAAAACTCTTTTCACACAAGAAAAAAAAAATCGCTTCTCGATGACAACAAGGGTTAGATCTCGGTTAGCTTACCCGAAAGATGCACCTTTTCCTATCTGTTTCTAATTTTCTGAGATCGCACAGGGCGCAGGACAAAGAGCATACGCAGATCTCAAAGAGTAGCAACCCGGAAATAAAAAATACAAACCGAAATAAAATCAAAATAAAACTTTGCATAAATTTAAAAAATGCGTATTCAGGCTTTATACCTCCGGATCTGACTGTAATGGTCGTATCTTGGGAAACGGAAACCTTTTCGAGTGAAACAAAAAGTGTTCCTCAATGAAACGAGTGCTCTGGATGCAATGGAACGGTCCTCTTAGCCCAGAAATGTACGAAAATGTCATAAAATGGAGATGAGGCAACTCGGCTTCACAATCTTGATCTACAACAGGAGCGGGTCTTCAAACAAGCTCTGATACCATGTTAGAAAACACAGGTATTCCAACAAAGGATGAACACCTTCAGTAACCACTCACATAACCATATCAAAGATCAACACATCGATGTTTTCATGTGGTAAAACCCCTACAGGGAAACATCCACGACCCCAGCCAACGCGGCCACTTGGAGCAGTTTATTAATGCAAAGAAAAAGATTACAGAGAGATTTTACAAGAGATTTTCTCACAATCGGTCATCGGCAAATGACCCTCCATGCTCTTTAAATGGAGATCATGGACCAATCGGGTGTTAATCCACGGATCAATGGTCGTTAAGATCGAGGAGAGTATGAACCGTCGGATCACTCTATGTCGGGAACATATCATGACCGTCAAATTTCCTAACTACAAATGCATATTAATGCATACTAAAGAAACACACTAAGAAACACAGTTGTACCTAACGACATATTAGACCAAGTAGATCTTAACTAACTCCTAAGTGTCTAAATATCCTAACAAGATTCTCCTGAGACATTCAACAAAACTAAATTTGCCAAGCAGAGTCTAATAGTACTCCTTGCTCTTCTGTCCAACTTCTCCTAATCTTCCTTCAGCATACCAGTAGGTGGTGTACTAGTAGCCTATGTGCTAGTAGACGGTGTACCAGTGGGTTGTATACCAGGATCCACAACAATCCATTGTTCTTTGTCTACAAGAAGGTCCTCCATCTTGAGCTTCCATAGCTCAAAGTTTTTACCATTGAACTTCTCTATCTCGATTCTAAATGAGCTCCCCAATCCTCTTTTTATACTTGAATCTCCACTGCAAAATCTCCCACTAAACCCAGGTTTATCACAGACCCAAGATAAACTTGATCTATCAAGACCGAGCCAAACCCTCAACAACAAAGGCGTCCCTCTGAAGCCAAAAATGAGCTCTGATACCAGTTGTAAGTTTTAAACCTGTGAAGTAAAGCAATGCATATAGATTCTTAAGAAAAACATAAATTAATCAATGGCTCATTCACATAGTACACAGAGATTTATACCGGAAACCCTCAATCGGGAAAACCTTTCTTATATTCATCATATCGAATTTCACCATTCACCATACAATATATATACAATGTTTTTAGGTATTCCGTAGATACCAAAACCCTAATCCCTTAATCCGAGATTATTTACAAAACTGCTAAAAATAGCAAAATCCGCTAAAAATAGCAAAAACCGCCCAAAAAAAATTCTGGGGCGCTGCCCCGGGCTACCTCCCGTTGTCGAACATTGCGCGTAACCAAGGGGGGGCATACTTGCCCCCCCCCTGGGACCCCCCTAGGAAAGCGCCCGGCGCACACGACACAAAGGGCACTACTAGAGGGATCGTCAAACGCAGTTGTCATATATGACTCGCCCACACACACACATGCAAAGAATATAACACATACCCAACAGTCCCACTCTATCTAAGACTGCAAAGGGTCCACAATACCGAGGTGCCAACTTGTCACAGGCTTCCATTCTTAGGGATCTCTTCTTGGTTCTAACTCTAAGATAGACATGGTCTCTTGCCTTGAACTCTCTGGGAGTTCTTTTTCTGTCGCCATAAATTTTCTTTCTATCCTGAGCAATATTCAGACTTTGCTTTATCTAAATCACTTGTTGTTCCATTTCTTTCATCATGTCGGGTCCGATTTTAATTCTGTCCACTGGATTACTCCAGCTGACTGGAATCTTGCACTGTCTACCATAGAGGGATTCAAAAGGGTTCATCTTCAAGGATTCCCGATAACTGTTGTTGTAGGAAAACTCTACCAATGGTAGGCAGTCTTCCCACTTCTTAGGCTGATGCATTACATGCATCCTTAGCATGTATTCTACTATTTGGTTCACTCTTTATGTTTGTACATCGGTTTGAGGGTGATAGGTTGTGTTGAACAACAATTTAGTCTCAAAACCAACCATTAGGGATTTTCAAAAACTTGAAGTAAATTTTTTGTCTCTGTTAGATACAATTTCCTTGGGCATGCCATGCAGTCTAAATATCTCATGCATGAAGATGTTCGAAATATCTATTGCCTTGCAAGTTGACTTGACAGGGACGAAATTAGCAAACTTACTCAGTTTGTCCACCATGACCATGATGGCATCATTTTGCTTGGTCGACTTTGGTAATCTAGTGATGAAATCCATGGAAATGGTTTCCCATTTCCATTTTGGGATTGCTAGGGGATGCAACAATCCTGTTGGATGTCGGTGTTCTGCCTTAACTTGTTGGCATTCTAGGCACTTAGCTATATAGTCCATTATATCTTTCTTCAATCCATGCCAATTGAATTGTTTCCTAGTGGTCGTGATCATTTTCTGATATCCTAGGTGACCGGTATATGGTCTCTTATGTAGTTCATCCATTATGAACCTCTTCAAGTCATCATAGTTTGGAATATACAATATGTTTTTGTAAGTCAGCAGGCCTTCCTCGAGCATCTGGTAGCCTTCATACTTTAGCCCAGTAGACTCTTGTCTTAGGTATGAGGTCACGGTCTTGAAGAATGCATCTGTCTCTTGTGTATTTCTTACCCTTTTCCTGACATCCGTTTCACAGGCGCTTACCGCTGCCAAATGAATCGTTTTTATACTTTTGCTAAGGGCATCGACCACCCTATTTTCCTTTCCTTTGATGGGTTTGATTTTGAAATCAAACTCACTAAGGAGATCCATCCACCTAGATTGTCTGGCATTGAGTTTTGGTTGATCAAACAGGTGCCTCAACCCACAATGGTCTGTTATAAGCACAAATATCCTACCCAGGAGGTAGTGCCTCCACATTTTTAAAGCATGTACTATGGCAGCCAACTCTAGGTCATGGGTCACATAATTGATCTCATGCTCATTTAATTTCCTGGACGCGTAGCAAATTACACGTTCCTCTTACATAAGGACTCCTTCAAGTCCTTCCTTGCAGGCATCTGTACACACGAGGAAATTATTATCCATGTCTGCAATTTTCAGCACAGGTGCATGGGTGAGGAGGTATTTCAGTTCCTAAAATATTTCTTCACATTTTGATGTCCAAATGAATTTAACCCCCTTTTTCTGAAGGCAGTGATTGGACAGCTAATCTTGGAAAACCCTTTTATGAACCTTCTATAGTATCCTGCCAATCCCATGAAGTATATGATATCGGATACATCCTTTTGGGTAGGCCATTCCATAATAGATCTGATCTTATTGGGTTCCACTACCACCCCTTCCTTAGAAATGGCATGGCCTAAGTAATGGACTTGCTTATGAAAGAAGTTGCACTTGCTAAACTTAGCATAGAGTTATTGCTATCTTAGTACCTGAAGTACGAGTCTAAGATTTTCTTCGTGCTCTTATCTGTTCTTGGAGTAGATTAGGATATCAACAATGAATACCAATACAAATTTGTCCAGAAATTTGTTGAGTACATTATTCATCAAGCACATAAAAGTGGTGGGGGCATTGGTTAACCCAAATGGCACCACCACAAACACATAGTGACCATACCTCGTCCTGAAGGTTGTTGTGTGGATGTCTTCATCCTTAATCCAGACTTGATGGTATCCAGACCTTAAGTCGATCTTCGAGAAGATGGAAGCACCTCCCAATTGGTCGAACAAGTCATTGATTCTTGGTAAGGGGTACTTGTTCTTTATGATTGTCTTATTGAGTTTCATGTAATCTATGCACAGTCGGAGTGTGCCATCTTTCTTTTTCACAAACAAGACGTGCACTCCCCACGGAGATACACTGGGTCAGATGTAGCCTTTGTCCATCATCTCCTTTAGCTGTAGCTTGAGCTCAACCAGCTCTGGCGTACTCATCCTATATGGCATTCTAGATGCTGGCACTTCTCCTGGTGCAAGTTCTATCGAGAAGTTAATATCCCTTCTCGGAGGTAGGCCTGGTACCTCTCCGGGGAACATGTCCTTGTATTCTCTTAATATGGGGTGGTTCTCTAGGTTTGGTTTTTCATCCTCAACAGATTCCAACACCTGTATTCCATATAAGGGACACCCCTTTCTGCAATATTTTTTCATTTGAAGGGTTGATATTTGTCTCACTGAGACGGGCTTCTAAATCCCTTGGAGGGTCGTCTTTCTCCCTTCTTCGTTTACACATTCTAAATTTTTATGATAACAGTCCAACTTAGTTTTATAAGGAGCCAACCAATCCATACCAATAAACAAGTCATACGATCCTAGGTGAACTATGTTAAGGGTCACTCGAGTGGGCAATCCACCCATGATGAATTGACAGGACAGTATGGCCTCTGCCACTTTCCTTTTGGTCCTAGTGGCTAGTCGTACCAACCATGACTTAACATGTCTAACTAGTTGCAGTTTAAAATTATCAACAATCTGAGGGGCCACATAACTCAAATTAGAACTAGGGTCAATTAAAATAGAAACTAGATGGTTGGCGATCATACCTTCTAGCTCCACTACTGAAGCTTGGTGGTCAGCTTGATTATTGTCCAAGGCTACATAGATTCGTGGCATGTTCCTAGCCACATCATTGACGGTGGTAGCTTCTTGGATATTGTAGACTCTCTTACTGTTTTGTTTTCTATGTGGGCAGTCCCTCAACCGATGATCTTCTCCACAACCTTAGCATTTTAAGGATTCTTTATTTAGGTTGTCAGTATTTCCTGGGACTGTCTTAAAAGGTTTATTCCCACTTTGAGAGGGGAAATTTTTTTGATGCACACTTCTAGTAGGAATTCTCATTCTAGAATCCTTTCCATAGTTCTTAAATCTTGAGGATTTAAACCCCTTCTTCTCGAATCCAGAACTACTCCTCTTCTTCCAGTCCTCGTGAGGTCTTGTCTTATTCATGAACTGTTCATAACAATGCCTCGCCTTCCGGATGGTTTCTTCTAAGGTATTTGGTTTGTCAAACTCAATTCTGTCCCGGTAGGTCTGAGGTAAACCACTAATGAATCGTTGGATTTTTTCCTTTTCATCCTTTATGTAGGGTACATACCTCAGTAGATCAAGGAATTTATTGACATATCCATCTATGGTGAGTTTCCCCAGCCTGAGTTCATAGAATTCCTTAGTCTTCCCATCCATGTATTTCTCTGACAGATACTGCTTCCTGAAGTATTTCTCGAACTGTTTCCATAACAAGCACTTCTCATGGACTCCTTTCACATTCCTAAGGTCTTCCCACCAAATGGAAGCCTTTCCATTCAGGTTGAAGATGGTTATTCGAGCCTTCAAGTTTTCGGAGTAGTCATGGACTCTGAAGTACTTCTTTACACCAAGCAGTGAAACTTTAGCCTCTTCTCCCTTCTTAATATCTCCATCAAAAGAGGTTGGTTTGGATTTCTTGAACTCTTCAGGATCGTGATTTTTGGAACGCTTTCGCTTATTTCCTTCCCTTTGAGAATGTGAGTTTGCTCGGCAACTAGAAGATCCTTCGGAGTTGCCAACTTTCTTTCAAGAGGACTCTGTCGATGAGTGTCCCCTGCCTCCAGGTTGGTCCTTCTTCGAGGTACTTCTCCTAGTGTGGTCATGTTTTCAGATCTCAAGTGGACTTTGACTTCTCTTCTCATGTCGTCGGTCCATATGACTGGTTGTGGGTTCATGTTGCAGTTGCCTTTGTATGTTGGATAAGATCTGCAGCAAGACTGCGTTAATTTCTATTTGTTTTTATTTCTCCTTTATCAGTCTCTCTTTGTCATCCTTGCAACTCTGTAATTCGGCCCTGAGGCTCCTTACAGTTTCATCCAGATATGGAGGGGTTTCCACCGCCCTCCTTTTGCTAGATTCTTCGTCTCTATTGTGGGAGCCATCCCCCACTTCATGACACGTCACCATCCTTTAGTCTTGAAGTTTTCTTGTGAATTGTTGGTTGCTAGAGTGCTGACAAAAACACTTGTTGTTAGCTAATAGTTTATGAACAATACATGGCTCAAATTCCTTAAATGCACACACACATTAGAACAGTTCATTCTTTTCTTCAATAAATTTTTTTTAACCAGAATCTTTAAGAAGGAGGCAAGATAGGGCGTCACTCTTAAAATTACTCTAAATATGGTTTTTTAGCGTCTCGTACATCAGCCCAAGCAGACCAAGTGTTGTAACCATGCTTTGATACCAATTTGTAACACACCCACCGTGGGGCATAAAAAATTTGTTCTCCTTACAGGAATAAATCCTCTCTCCACAGTCTTTAATTCGGAAAGTCGAGGGACTAGCCCCCCCCCTTTTTTTTTTCNTTTGGAAACCATCGTATATGACCGCGGGTTATATTCGAATGCCAGTCATCTGATTGCGGGCATGGAAAAGGGTGGTTTAACTCTAACCGCTTTTCTCCCCACAGTTCACCATGAGCCACCACATATCCCATTTTCAATACCGTGGTTCTGATTGTGGCTCGCCCTCTAACTTTTAAAGTCCGACAACTTTCTATCCTTGAAATTCAATGCGACCTTTGATCTCACGATCTTGACGGTACTTCTGGACTGACGGCTCAGATCTGACCCTTTTTAATCAATGGACGTGATTTTCTTCGGGACTTCGACGTTCAGAGTTTTCAAACTCTCAAACCTTGTTTTCTCTGCGGTGGTTATCTCCCAGAGTGGAAGATCTGCTCACACATGTCCCTTGTAAATGGGCGGTTTAGATGAACTTCAGCTCTCCAGCCTTCGGGAGTTCTTGTTCAATACCCTCTCTTTCTTCTGGAGTGGCAGATCATTTTCCATGCGTCCTCTCCAAATCAACGGCCTGGTCCTCTTCGGGACTTTGACACTTTTCAACCAAGACCAAATCAATGGCTTTTAGCTCCCTTCTCGATTAACAGTTGAGATTCTACTTCGAGACTTTAGCGCTTCCACCATCTACTTTCCTCCAAAGTATTATGTACCCGGAGTTCTAGATCTAACATCACGCATCCACCTTATATCAACGACTCTCGTCCGCTTCAGGACTTCGACCTTCAGAAATCTCAAACCTCAAGTTCTCCTCACACTATTTCTTTCAGAACGTTCTATCCCGAGTTCGCGATCTTATGACATGTGTCCTCCTTCATATTGATGGCTCCCAGTTGCTTTGGCTATTTGGGCTTCAACGATTTCAAACTCTTCTCCTTCGTGTTCTCCCGGAGTGTTTTCACCCAGATTTCATGATATGTCGCCACGTACCCTCTGGATCTGATGGTCCAGATTCTCTTTGGGTCTTTACCCAAAGTCCACAGATTCACGCCACCTATTCTCTAGATCTGATGGTTAAGATTCACTTCTGGTCTCCAGCTCTCCCGACTTCGGGAGTTTCAACTCTTAACTGAAACTCTCGAAGTGAATTTCCCCAAAATATTTGATCTATTGACATGTGTCTCCTATCGGCCAATAGACAAGATCTACTTCGGGACTTCGGCGATTCCGCTCTCTCCTTGACCCCAAGCTCTCGCTCAGGAGTTGTGGATCTTGCACCACCTGTCCCTCTTGGGGATGAACGGTCCCAATTCCCTTCGAGACTTCGAGACTTTGGTCAGTCAACCCTCCTATGCACACAAAGGTTAAAACTCGTGCACTTTGCCTTAGATCGGATGACTATCATCCCTTTGTGCTCAGATCCGACGGTTAGGATCTGTTCCTTTCCAGCGCCTCTCCTCTGCTTCCCTGGGCGCTAATATGACTTTCCAGGATTCTCCTTACAACTGATTTGATGGCTACTGTCTCCCCTCCTCCTGAGATTCTGACTCCTTCCGACTTGGAAGAGTTTTGTGAATTTTCAAAGGCCTCAACCCTCATTCATCCTACGAGCCTGGTTATCTTGGGTCTCACCTTTGCTCTTGAAAACATTTTCTCTTCTGATATTTTTGATTCTCTCAGACCGATGATACCGAAGAACTTCGTTACTCCGCAGATTTCCTAAGGGCTCACGACCATCCATGTCACAACTATTCAAGATCTAGCGGTCATGATCTGACCAATACCGAGGTGTTCGTCGATCGACGGTTCACAGTAATTGCGGGGCCCCAACGTGCGTGATCTTTATCAGAGAGTTAAACTTCTGCAATATGGAAAGTACTTGCCCAACTTGGTCAAACCGAAGTAGTTAATCTTCCATCCCGACAAGATCAAGGGCGTTGGCGAATTGTGAGCCCCGAACTAGCACGTCTTCTACTTTCACCTTCGCGCTCTGTAGTGATTCCCCGCCCTCGATCTTCATTCATAGATCGACGGCTCACAATGATTATAGGATTCAACCTCCACAATCTGGGAAGTGCTCACTCGACTGTAGACAAATCCTAGTCATTGATCTCCCATTCCCGACGAGATCAACAACGTGGGTTGATTGCGGGCCATGAACTAGCATGTCCGTTAATTTCACCTTCGCATTCTGCAATGATTCCCAACCATCGATTTAATCAAGTGGATATTGTTTCATTCATTAAACCCAGTGAGTGTTTGATTCGATCTGAGGACCAGGATGGCCTCTCCTACCGTTAAATGGCTCGCTTCCATCTCCGCTGTCAGATTCTTAAGTCATCGGTGGTTCGGGTAACTTGACTATCATACAATTTTGACATCTCAGAGCTTTGAGCTCCAAGGTTCTAAAACCTTCATGAGCTAACTCCTTTTTGTGCAGGGTTCCTAGACCTAGGTCACATGGGTCTTCAGATAGCTCTTGGGCTATAATCCCCGCTCTTAGTCAGGCTTTCGGTTAAGGGCTTAGGCATGAGTTCAAATTCTCATAGACTACTGGTCTGAAGGGAACTCCTTCCTAACTCACGAAGCTTTAAGCTCTGATTCAAGGCAAGGTAAACTCGTGAGGTTACTAAATGGTAGCTATTCCAAGAGGCATGCTCTGACTCTGGAACAGAGATGTAGTTCCTTAGAGAAAGCGCCTCTGAGGATTGAACAAGACCATATGAAAAATCAAACAGAAGTATATGTTCTCAATGGAACGAATGTATATTCATAACTTAATCATTTAATACAGAAACCATTTATAGACATATAAATACACGCATGCAACCATTATTTCCAATTCAAACCACAAGGCATGAAAACACTTATCAGAACCATAAGGCGTAATGCGACTGTTGAAATGGTGCTCGTTTCCACCCAACCATAGGCTCAGTCGCTCCCAATGGATTTATCACTTGCCACCCCCAAGCTTATGCCATGATGCTTTGAGATTCAATCTCTTCCTTCCAACTCAAAAGAAGTTAGGACGAAGGTTACTCTCCTTCTCCCAATTACAGAAATAGATAGGGGCGAAGGTTACTCTCCTTCTCCCAATACAGAAATAGATAGGGATCAAGGTTACTCTTCTTCTTCTAGCTCAGTCTCTATTTTCTGTGATCATAACTCACTTCAATTCAGTCCTCTCTCAGACCGGAGAGCTCTGGCTCTCATCTCTGCACTCTTCGCAGGTCTTCCTCTGCACCCACCATGCTTCCTTTCTTGCCTTCCTTAGCAAGATTGTGTGTGGCTCCAATTCCCAGTCCATGGTCAAGTTTGGAAGCCTTATGGATGGGAGGTCTGCCCCATTCCCTCCTTATCTCTTGAGGAGGTCTTCCCACCTACCAGCCTGACTGTAATTCATTCCTGGGTTAGAGGGTTGTTTTGATCTGAGCAATTAAATCTAGCAAGGTACTGGTTCGGTGGAGTTTAACGCAACCATTCTGGGTCCCCTCCACCACCTTTTCATAGCATTCGTGGTCTCTTCCTAGCACGTCCCCTTTCCAACATTCATGCAACACGTATCCATTTTCTATTAAAATAACAGAATTTACATTCATTGACCTTTTATACAAAGGTCCATCAAATCAAACATTCACACCTTTGAGTTTGCCATAGTTCCCTAGCCAATATAGTTATAATTACAAGCTAGGGGAAACAGGGTGTTACATGTGGTAGTTGGAGCCAATGAATTGGGGTCAATTCAAGCTTGAAGTACTAAAAGTGTTGGATAAGAAGTGGACTCGAGCTATCGAATTATGGTTTTCTCGAGTAAAAGAAGGCTACCTTGTTGAACTCACCGTGGAATACACCAATTCTTTCAGCGAGGATGAAAGAAAGTTTGCATAAGGACCAAGAAGGAGAATGCTGGAAGAATTCCACTGTGGATAAAAATGGTGTTCGTTCAGAATGGGTTGATGTGCATGGAGCCCAATCGAATGGTTGAGTAAATTCCCCTACCGCGATGGAGGGGGGGGTTCTATAAATATGGGGGAAAGTAAAAAAAGAGAAAGAATGGATCCGTTAATGAGGAGGATCCCTAAATTGTCGAGATAAGGTGAAGTATGGAATGGACCCAGAAAAACAAAGGAGAAAAAGAGTCGAGAGGTATGTAAGAAGAGTTTATATAAGATGAAAAGTGGAAGAGAGAGGTGGAAAAGAATTAGCTAGGGGAACGTGATGAGGGGTCGAGTCCAATATGAAGAGAAAAGAAATCTCACCATGTGGTAGTGTGAGAGAGTATGTTATGCTAGAGTGGAGCACATACGAGGATAGGCCCGCAAAGAGGCATGGCAAAGAAGAGATGGTGTCCAGTAGGGATACCAATAGTAAGACCTAGGTGATGAAGTTTGCACCCCTTGGATATTGTTGAGTACCACAACCTTAGAATAAGATGAAGCATAGAGCAGTCATGCACTGATAAGAAGAGAGGATGGCACGCGGAGTAGTAGTGCATTGTTTAGATAAGGCGATTATGTGTTAAGTGGCAATGTGCAAAATGGACCGGGAGGCACAGTGTGGATTTGTAGTGTGCAAGTTGGCCCGAGATATAGAGCGCACATTTTTGGTGCGTAGTTACGACAGGAAGGTAGGGCGTAGAGTGTTGGTGCGCCAAAAGAAGAGGAATATGGAGGCTCCCCTAGTGGTGGGGGAGATTAATTGACAATAGTATATTGTCTTGCATGACTACAAGTAGATGACTTTTTGGGTCACCTCGTGAGAAGTTTCAGAAGAAGATGGACTTACCCCCCTTGCACATTTTTAATCAAGAAGAAAACACAATGGATAGTGAAGAGATTGGAGTAGAAGAAGAAAGAAGTGAAGAGATGAGTGAAGAAGAAGGTGAAGTTAGCAATACTTTTCCCCAAGCAATAGTGGTGTGGAAAAATCAAGCCCCTAACAGTAAGAGAAGTGGAACTAGTTGTAGTTTGAGGATGGTGAATCAAGACAGTACACTGAGACTACCTGTGTTCGACAGAATGGGTAAGGATGGTGCAGAGCAACATTGGTTTACCTGCGAAGCAAACTAGTATTTAAAGAGAATTACAGACGAATTCGCTAAAATCGTGCAACTAGAGACCACATTCAGGGACAAAGCCTTAATGTGGTTACAGAAATTAAGGAGATCAAAGGGAAGGAAGAGAAATCGTTTGGGACTCTAAACAGTGGTTTAAAATCTTGTTGCATAGGTTTATGTTCCAAATCCAGGACGTGTAGCACAGGGAATGGCTCATTGCAAGGTTACTCCCCCATATACAATTCCTACTCACCCAACAAAAGGTGACGACTCAGGTAGAGGTAGTCGAAATTGTAATGCACTTGGAAGATACACCTAGAGGCATAGAGAAATCAGCTGGGTTGGCACAAGTTCAGTCGCAATTGGCCAACCAAACGATCCAGCTGCAAGACATGGTGAATACAAAAGTTATTCATGAGCACGTATGGTGTACTACATGTCGCTATGAGGATCATTATCGAGATGAGTGCCCAGTTCTTCCAAACTATGTGGCGACAGGCGTGCAAGGTCCATTTCCATCTAGAAAATTAGAATGGTGTGATATATGTAAATAGTGGGTCCATGTGCCACCCCGCTATCCCACCTTAAAAAAATACCAGACGATGACTCACACTCCATTCTATGAGTTTTGTAAATCTGTCAGCCATGATGTCAATAGTTGTCACTCTCTCCAACTAATGCAAGATAATACCCATGATCAATTCCAAGTACAGGTGGAGTAGAAAGGTAGTGAGCACGGTGGCATAGAAAGAGGCGGATACCAAGGCGATCCACAAGGTAGATATGGGCACGGTCGCAACCACGGATATGGTAGAGGGGGAGGTAGACCCCCCACATGTTTAAATTGTGTTGAGATTGGTCATGTCTTATGATTTTGTACCAAAATGCATGTGATATATGCATATTTATACATCCCTAAGCACACCACAGAAGATTGTCCCGACTTACTAAAGAAGTGGGAGGATAAGAAGACCAACTGTAACATGGTGTATGCCAAGCCATGCAAAAAATAGAAGATGAATGAGGAGGTTTGCATCCCTGAATCAGATTTACTAGCGGAACGAAATGAAACCACAGATTTATAATATTAACACAGTGAGAAATAATAGAGATATAGTAAAACTTGGTTTCTATTAAATAAGAAATATGTTGAAAACTGTAAAATGCAGACTAAAAACAAGCTTGCTAGAATGGTGGCATCTTATCTCTGAGAAAAGATGTGACAGCTGCACTCATTCGCAATAAGATGAGTACAATGAGGTTCTGAAGGCATTTTTACAATAAACATGAATTCCAAAACCCTAGACATACAAAAACCTAACCCTAGGAGATGAAGCACCAAAAGTCATGTGGGCCCCTTTGGGGTAAGTTAGTACATCAACTTCCTGGGGTCGTAACTTTTGCATACGATCTTTGTTTTGGGCGCACGATAGCTCGTTGGAAAGGTATTGATGAAGATCTTCATTTAGGGGGCTCAATTCAATCCCTTCATTAATTTTGAGGTGCCAAATTACGAAAAAGCGTTGTTTAGGCCTTCAAAATGGCCCCGAAAGTTCAAGAACCGAAAAACTGCTAAAAATAGTAAGTTGCCAAAAAATTGTTTTGAGCCAATTGGAAATGGTGGGTGGCCAAAAAGATAGTCATAGATCAATCCTCCCCCCTTAGGAAGCAATAATATCCATTGTGTTGAGTTCCCCCATCAAATGAGGAAATTTATGTTGAATTGGCCCTGGGTGAGCCACTTGCCTTGGTGCAGGAGTTGCCCTGCTTTGACAACCCGATAAAGTTGGATCCCATGTTGGTGAGTGCCCTTGACCTGTGTGTCCACGATATGATCAATGGATTCATGTTCCATGCAGTCAGGGTTGAGCTCCATTTGTGTCAATTATTCTACTATCTTCAAGGTGTCCAATAATGGTGGAAAATAAGGCCTAAGGAGGTCCACATTGAATATTGGGTGGAAGCCAAGGAAT
This sequence comes from Picea engelmannii, assembly GCA_009831015.1. Taxonomy (NCBI): domain Eukaryota; kingdom Viridiplantae; phylum Streptophyta; class Pinopsida; order Pinales; family Pinaceae; genus Picea; species Picea engelmannii. The sequence goes on from ML791430.1 coordinate 205,256, forward strand.
GGGGGAAGGTTTAGCTCAAAAGCATTGTTACCCACAGCCTTAGCGATGGTGTAGGGTCCATAACGGAGTGGACAAAGCTTCCGATGAGGCCCTGTAAGGCATTCCTTTTGCAAGTGCAACCAAACTTTGTCTCCCACCTGAAACTGGTGTGGCACACGATGTTGATCATTTCGTTGCTTATACTTGGCATTGGACTTCTGTAAAAATATCCTGAACCTGTTGGCAGATGTGCTAGATTCACTCAATGAACCAAGTGTCTTTGTCAGCTCCAGTTGGAGCATGCAACGAGTCTACCTGGGTGGCCGCAAAGGGTAGTGCAACATCCATGGGACCCAATGGTTGAAATCCCAACCCCACCTGAAAGGGGTTGTGGACGTTTGAGTTATGTATGGAACTATTGTAGTTATGTTGAACATAGGGAAGACTCTCATCCCAGGTGCAAGGGTTCTTGGAATTGTACATGCGCAGAATGTGCACGATCATTCGGTTGACAACCTCGGTTTGGCCATCTGTCTTAGGGTGGAAGGCAGTGGACTTGGTGAGCTTGGTGTCCAGTAGTGACTAGAGGCTCAACCAGAATGCGTTAAGGAACTGGTTGTCCCAATCTGAGATAATGGTTTGTGGGATCCCAAAGTGTACCCAGACTCATTCAAAGAAGAGCTTGGTAGTGGCCTTCATTGTGATGCTCTTCTTGTAGGCAGCCAAAATCGCCATCTTGGAAAAGCGATCAAAAACCACAAAAACACGGTCATTTCCCCTCTTCATGGATGGAAATCTTGACATGTAGTCCATTGAGATGGATTCCCAGGGCCTATTGGGAGTAGGCAGAGGAGTTTACAAGCCTTATTTCTTAATGGTCGGTTTAGAAATAGCGCAGGAAGTGCAGGACCAAATATACTTGCTAACATCCTGCTGAAGTTTCAACCAGTAGAAATGTTGTTGCAACACTGCAACTATCTTTTCCACACCGAAGTGTCATGCCACTCAACTGTAGTGGGCTTCCCAAATCATCTTTTCTCACTCTCTTGACGGAACACATAGATGGACCAGATGGCACAATAGCCCATCCTGAAGATGGAAATTGGTGACAGTTGTGTTTGCGCCCAACATCTAGTAGGTGTTAGTGAAGTCGAGATCTGTCTCATAGAGGTGGGGCCATACGGAGGTCTCATGGCCCCAAGAATCGAGCACTATGGTGAGTTCCTCGACTAGAGGTCGGCTAAGGAAATCAACGACTCATTTGGTACTTCGTGTATTATACTTGATGTTATGGTGGAACTACTGCAAATGTGTGGACCACTTCTGATGGTGGTCATTCTGCAATTTTCCTTGTGTATGCATGAACTACAATGGATTATGATCAGTGTGGATGATTGTCTCCTTCCCGAGAATGTAATGTCTCCACCGACGATAAGCCTGCACAATGGAGTACATTTCTTTGTCGTAAGTAGGGTACTTACGGACAACATCTGATAGTGTCTCACTATGATAGGCCACGGGGTGGTCATGTTGAGTGATGACTGCGCCCACATCATAGTCTGAAGAATCTGTCTCGATCTCAAAAGGTTGTTGCAGGTGAAGTAGTGAAAGCATTGGGGTGGAGAAAAAGCATTGCTTCATATCATCAAACGCTTTCTGTTGGGACAGGCCCCACACAAATTTTGCCTCACCACCACCTCTGGTTAGTTGGATGAGGTCCTATGTAATATGGGAGAATCCCAACAAGAACCTTCGATAGAAATTGGAAAGGCCTAAGAAGATATGAAGCTAAGTGAGAGTGGTTGGGGTTGGTCAGTCACATATGACTTGGATCTTAGTTGGATCAACATTCACACCATGCGCATCAACAATGTGTCCTAGGTATTGGACCATGTCCATGCTGAAGGATGTTTTTTCCAATTTGGCATATAGCTTGTGTTGTTGCAGAGTGTGCAGAACATGTTGAATATGATCCAAGTGTTATGCCCAAGTCTTCTAGTAGACAAGGATTTCATCCAAATACACCACCACAAAATAATTAGTGAAATTCTGTAAGATATTGTCCATCATCCTCATGAAAGTTGTTGGAGCATTTGTCAAACAAAAGGGCATGACTAACCATTCAAAAAGACCTTCTTTTGACTTGAAGGCAGTTTTCGATACATCTCTCGGTTCTATTGGGACCTGATGGTAGACAGATTTCAGATCAATATTACTGAAGTATTTGGCCCCCTTGAGTTGATTAAGGAGATCGTCGATTTGGGGAATTGGGTATTGGTTCCTTACTATGATTTTATTTAGGGCCCAATAATCAATGTAGAGTCGCCAAGTCTCGTCTTTCTTCTGCACCAGCACAATTGGGCTTCCACAAGGTGATGAGTTGGGTCATATGTGCCCCTTGTGGAGCAGTGCTTAGATTTGACGCTTGATCTCCTCATTTTCGAATAGAGAGCGGCGATAGATTGGCCCATTGTGTAGTGGTGCGTCGAGGGTCAGATCGACAGGATGCTTGATTTAATAGTGCAAAGGTACCCCAGTAGGTGATGAGAAGATGTCTTTGTATTCTTCCACAACCTTATCCACTTGCTTCTGGTGTGTGGAGAGGTCGTTCGTGGAGGCCATGGATGTGGTTGCAACCTTTCTCTCACTCTGAGAGTGAATCACGAAGAAGATAAACTTCTCGGTCTGAGAAATGAAATTCTTGCATTGCTTGGCAGAGATCAAGGAAATAGCACTAGGTGGGACTACTTCGAGGCCTAGACTCATATACAGCATGATGTTTCCATAAAAAAGTTCATCACAAAATTCAAGGGAAGCAACATCACAATATACCTCATATTTGAATGGCTTGATGGCATACGACATGAAGCACTGTTTGTTGATGCGAACATTACTTCCTTGATGGAGCCATCCGATGGTGTAGGGTTGTGGGTGCGGCGTTGTCGGCAGAGCTAGCCACTTGAAAACCTCTTTTGAGATGACGTTCTTCTAGCTATCACTATCAACGATGAAGTGCATTAGAGTGTCTTTTACCCACATCTGTGAATGAAAGAGGCGCTCTCCTTCCTTTGGCTCATCAGGTTCACCAGGCTAGATCTTAGTGGTAGCAACGGTGGCACTGGGTTTCGCATCAATGATCCATCTCCCCTTTTCTGGTTCTAACTCAGATTCGGAACCCACATCTAATTCAGACGCTTTTACCTCATCCACCAATGACTGCATTAAGAAACAATCAACAGTGTTATGCCAGAGGCTCTTATGGAAGTCGCACCACTTCCTAGTATCTTTTTTCGTCTTCCCATTGTCCTTATTTCCTCGTGGCTTGGATTGGTTGTCCTGAGGTTGCCCATATTTTCTTTGTCCTTTGTTTTGCAGGTTGGGGATTCCCTTTCCCTGATTCTGCTATGAGGGGTTCCCAGATAGAAACTACCACATCTTTTGTTTCAACTTCTACTCGATTTTCACGACATATCGGTAGGTCGTGCCCAAGGATGAGATGTCCAAAAAATATATTTCTAACTAGATGTATCTATGTATATTTCTGCAGTACTTGAGCACCAGATGTCACTCAAAATATTTGATGCCTAGCTTGGTGCGCAAGGTATGAAAGACATTAGTGTATTATGTCATTGTTTGGTCTCTTTCCTGCCGCAGTGTGGTCCATCTTGTATACAAGTCGTCATAACTTCCAACATGGTAGTATTGTTCCTTAATAGTATCCCTAAAGGAACCCCAAGTGGGTGCAACTGCATATAGTGTGGATCCATTTATTTCCTTTTGATCATAGACATTCTCCCACCAATCTTTGACATGGGGGACGACCTTGAGAAGCGCAAATGTAATCTTTTTTCTATTGGAAAAGTTGTGGATAGAAAAATGCCCTTTCAGAAGGTTTAACCATTTATCTACGGCATCGGCATATATTTGACCTTTAAATATAGGAATATAAAAAGTGATATGTACATTGAAGGGGGTGGCGCCTCCGCTTGAGGTGGATGTGTCGCTTGTAGACAGTTGTCGAAGGATTTGTGCAAAGTTGTCCATCATCTCGTTCCTCTGTCGCTCAAGGGCTTCCTTGAGCAACATTTTGAAAGGATCTCTTGTCCCGTCATATTTCTTTTCTCCTACCATGGATGGTTTCTTGGGAGTGCGAGATAATTTGTCCTTAAGATAAACAATCTCAAGACCCAACTCTCTATACCCTGACCGCATCGGGGACATGCATTAAAAAAAATGACAAGGAGCAGACTACTCTGATAAAACTAATCTGGATTTACGAGTGGAACAAAATGAAACCATAGATTTATAATATTAACACAGAGATATAGTGAACAATAACAAAGATACAGTAAAACTTGGTTTCTATTAAATAAGAAATATGTTGAAAACTGTAAAATGCGGACTGAAAACAAGCTTGCTAGAATGGTGGCAGCTTATCTTTGAGAAGAGATGTGACGGCTACACTCATTCGCAAGAAGATGAGTACAATGAGGCTCTAAAGGCCTTTTTAAAATAAACATGAATTCCAAAACCCTAGACATATAAAAACCTAACCCTAGGATATGAAGCGCCAAAATACATGTGGGCCCCGTTGGGGTAAGCTAGTACATCAACTTCTCAGGGTCATAACTTTTGCATACGATCTTCGTTTAGGGCGCATGATAGCTCGTTGGAAAGGTATTGACAAGGAAATTCATTTAGGGGTATCAATCAAATCCTTATGCTTTTAATGAGGTTCTTGGTCGTGAAAAAACATCGTTTAGGCCCTCAAAATGGCCCCAGAAGTTCAGGAATCGAAAAACTACTAAAACTAGTAAGTTGCCAAAAAATTGGTTTGAGATAGTTGGGAAAGGTGGGTGGCCACCGAGATCCTCCTTGATCAGTCTAGGTAGTAACCCACAAAGGGGTGAATACATGAGTAGACTTCGAGCATGGTGAAGGATCGGGTCAAAAACTGGACGAAAAAATAAGGAGGGCACTTCAGCCCCCTCCAAAGTTTGATGTTGCTCAGGAAAAGCAATTTCTACATGAAGCATAGAGAGCCCTAGAAGAAGAAAGAGCATGCGAGAATATGCAATGTGAGACTTAGAGGTCATTCGAAGAGGCTCGAATCCTAGAATAAGTAAAGAGGGTGACACAAAGGTGGCTAGAGAAGGCTTGGATCCATGAAGAGGTGCAAGGAGCGATGAAGAGTTTGTTGGACGAGGCTCATGCACACAAAGAATTGTTGCATGCAACGCAAACATCATTGAAGGAGGCTCACATGTGTGAAGAAGTCCAACATGTGATGTAATGATTGATAGAGGAAGCTTGTAGACAAACTAAGTTGTGACACGTTGAGCAGAAGGCATACGAAGAACAACGCTAGGAGGAGTTGCAACACGCAATGCACGCAGAAACCTTGTGAAACTTAGGTCGCATGGAAAACATATAAGATCACGTAAGTAATTTATTACGTTGTTGTTTGTACCCATTGAATGATCCAGAAGTTGCAAGTAAGTTAACTCAGATGTTAGTTACTTGCATGAAAGAACAAGGATTGGAGGCTACCATATTTTCTCTGTTGTCGAAAAGAGATGTGTGTCAGGTCAGCAACCAAAATTCCATTGGATGAGAATTCAAGATGACAGCAGAGCTTAGTGGCTACAAGATGGATGGAGTCATGTCATATATGGGATCTAATGCGAAAATTTTACCCAAGAAATCTTGGGAGATGATGGGTAATCCTAAGTTGGTTTGATCGCACATCCAACTCCAATACAAGATCTACCTGATAGTCTGTCCAGAGCAAATAGAAGTCAACACAGAAGGGGTGAAAACAAAGGTCGACTTCGAAACCTTCTAGATTATGGATGAATCTGATCCATACCTAGCATTATTGGGTATTGACTAGTCCTTTTACAATAATCCAGTGCTAAACTTGAAGAAGCAACATTTGTCCTTTGAAATAGATACCTTGCGCATGGTCGTTCCATTGGATCCATATGAAGGTGATCGGTACAAATGAGACCGTGGATGAGGATGCGTGGAGCTCGGTCATTAAAAACATTTATAAGATCATCGGGCACAAGAAGGACTACAAAAACCCCACTGTAGATGGATAAATAGATTGGAGAAGTGTCAAATCTTATCACATGGATTCTGAGGATGCCATGGAGAGGTGACAGAACAAGCTCTACGAAATTTTCCACTCGTAGATGCAGACCAATAAAAAAAGCATTGCGATGGATTGGGTCTTAATTGTGTGATGCCCCATGACTTGATGGGATAGAGCCGGTGGAAACATTCCTTTTACATATGGAGAAAATTTTTCCAGTGAAGCAAAGACTTTAATCCATGGATGTAATGTTTTGAGGAACCCCTGTGGTGTGGTGGGAAGCACACTACCTTAAAATCCAAAGTTGGGTTGAGGTAGTAGAAGTCATAAAGGTTCGATTTCATCCCATCGTTGACTTCTAGATAGCCAACAGATACAAGGGCACTAAGGGCCCTCAGTAGCACATTTCTTTCTATGAACTACGTTGGACCTCTAAGAACATCCCTTGAGCCCAATGGGTCCATCAGTTTTTCCATGCAATGGATATGGTCCCTAGAAGTTGGTACATTCAAAAGGAACTTGAGAGGCAAACAGTTGAGAGCACCCATATGAGTTCCCATTTTCTTTCAACCTTTTGTTTCATCATGGTAGATATGGCTTACAGAGAGGCACTTCACAAGATTAAGGAATTTGTTTTTCATTGGCAGCCAAAGGACATCACCCCCTGGGTGGTCTGCTCATACCATCAGGCGGTGGAAAAACTAAAATAATTTGTACATTGTTGGAAAACTGATGTGGATAATATAGATGATGATGGTCCCCATGGCATATAGATGAAAGAGTCATAAGGAGAGCATGGACTAAATGGAAAGACGGTAAAGATGGTCGCACTAGACTATAATGGCCCAATAAAAACCAAGAAACAAAATATCGGTACCGATGAAGCCCCTAAGATGGCCATTATTGAAGACTATTGGGATAAGGAGACAGTCACTTAGGTTGTTGACCTATTTAAGGAGTATGAGGACTTGTTTCCTCGGAGTTTTTTCTAAAATGAAGGGAATTGTAGGCTCATTGGGATCTATGAAGATTCAACTCAAACCAGATGCTAAATTGGTCAATAGACAGTCCTATCGCTTAAATCCTAAGTATAAAGAAAAGGTGTGCAAAGAACTAGATCGAATGTTGGATGTTGAGATCATTATCTCGGTAGAAGCATCTTATTGGATTAGTCCTATGGTTGTGCAACCTAAGAAGACTCTGGAAATTTGCATATGTGTCGATCTAAGGAGTTTGAATGCAACCTGTGTCCATGACCCTTTCATGACACCCTATGTCCATGACCCTTTCCATAGATTATTCCACCCTCGAGTATCTGGTCAACAAGACAGTGTTGGATGGCATAATCTATCATTGATTGTTGTTGTTTCAAGAATTTGAATTCGAAGTTGTTGTTAAGCCAGGAAAACACAAAGTTGGACCAGATCATCGATCGTAGATTCAGACTAGGGAAGTTGCTACGAGCCTCGATGATGAACTCCCTGATGCACAGCTCTTCTGAGTCAAAGTTGTACTAGATAAATTGGTCGAATAGTAGAATTTCTCATCACTGGCCAAGCTCCTAACATGTATACTCCCACACAACATCGACAATTGGTGACCAGAAGTGTTAATTATCAGTTATTGTCATACAATTGTATAATTTGGGCGCAAATGGCATCTTATGTCATTGTGCTTTGGAAAACGAACTGGATTCCCTCCTATACGAGGCACATGAAGGTATTGTTGGAGGCCACAATGTAGTTAAGGCTACTGTGCATAAGGTCCTATGCGTAGGGCTTTGGTGGCCCTCTCTGCGACATATGTCAATGTGTTGGAAACCTTTGTCGTAGAGATGAGCTCATCTTGTTCCCCATGACTGCACTTGAGCCCTTCGACAAATGGGAAATAGACTTTTTGGGCCCATCAATCTTACCACGCATCACACGGGGGTGTACTACATCATTACCACGACCGAATACCTTACATGGTGGGCCAGAGCAACACTAATCAAGCAGTGTACAGCAAAAACAACGATGTGCTTTACCTTTGAGAATATCATCACCCAATTCAGATGTTCAAAGGTGTTGATAAGTAACCAGGGGTCACATTTTATGAATGAAACTATTCAATAACTCAACCAAGAATTCATGATCCATCATCAGAAGAGCACCCCTTATCACCCTCAAGCCAATGGTACAGTGGAATCTTTCAAAAAAAATTTAGAACATGCTCTAACAAAAGTTTTCAATGTGCAGCATGTTGACTAGGATCAACATATCCCTGCAATCCTATGGTCTTATCGAACCACATGAAAAAGTTTGACGAAGTGCACTCCATTCCAACTTATCTATGGCAAAGAAGTAGTCATGTCGCTAGAATTTGTTGTTCCTAGCCTCAAGGTCTCCCTTGCCACCGAGATGACCGATGATTAGTCTCTTCAGCATCGGTTAGACCAGCTAATAGAACTCAAAGAAGATCGTATGATGGTCGGTTTCAGTAAAGTTGTTGAGAAAGAATGACAGAAGGCATGGCACGACTAGAACATCTTCCAGAAAATTCTCCAGCCTAGTTGTTTGGTAGTATTATATGACAGTAAATATTTACACCATCCAGGCAAACTCTACATGTGATGGTGGGGTCCATTCTGAGTAGTATACATCAATGAATCAAGTGTCACCTAGCAAGAAACCCTACAAGTTCAAACACTCAAGGGACTCATTAATGGCAGCTGGTTAAAGATTTATTATGGCCCAAGGGTCGCAGTTGTTTAAATTTCCAGTTTAAGTTTTGCAAAGAGGTAGAATAGGTTTAGTGTAGGGTGTACAACACATAGAATCTCTCATAAATGGAATAAATTACGTTTTTTTAACAACACAACCTTCACATCAGTCAAGCAAGTGGACAGGTGTGAGTCACAGTTTGAGCAAGTTTCCAGATTTCCAAATCTAGTTGATGCTCTGACATAGCTATAGGGTAGAGGCATGGTCTAACAATTCACAAGGGTATTTGAAGAGTTTCCTTGTGATTCAATGCATTGAAAGGGAAATTAATCCAAATTGGGTAGTCCACACTTGCCACGAGTACACAATCCGTTATACCACCCCTCTCCTCGAGAAACCTCTTCAGTACGACGAATCGGGTATATAGATCTCCCCAAAGTCAAATTTTGTCGCCACTTTCTACTTGTGATGGACTAATTATTTCTCCCCGGTGATGGACTAATTATTTCTCTCTGCAACCCCATTTTCTTAAGGGTTGTATGAGACTATTCATAGATTATTCCACCCTCGAGTATCTGGTCAACAAGACAGTGTTGGATGGCATAATCTATCGTTGATTGTTGTTGTTTCAAGAATTTGAATTCGAAGTTGTTGTTAAGCCAGGAAAACACAATGTTGGACCAGATCATCTATCATAGATTTAGACTAGGGAAGCCGCTACGAGCCTCGATGATGAACTCCCAGATGCACAGCTCTTTTGAGTCAAAGTCGTACTAGATAAATTGGTCGAATAGCAGAATTTCTCATCACTGGCCAAGCTCCTAACATGTATACTCCCACACAACATCGACAATTGGTGACCAGAAGTGTTAATTATCAGTTTATTGTCATGGAATTGTATAAGTTGGGCACAAATGGCATCTTATGTCATTGTGCTTTGGAAAACGAACTGGATTCCCTCCTATATGAGGCACATGAAGGTATTGTTGGAGGCCACAATGTAGTTAAGGCTACTGTGCATAAGGTCCTATGCGTAGGGCTTTGGTGGCCCTCTCTGCGACATATGTCAATGTGTTGGAAACCTTTTTCGTAGAGATGAGCTCATGTTGTTCCCCATGATTGCACTTGAGCCCTTCGACAAATGGGAAATAGACTTTTTTGGGCCCATCAATCTTACCGCGCATCGCATGGGGGTGTACTACATCATTACCACGACCGAATACCTTACATGGTGGGCCAAAGCAACACTAATCAAGCAATGTACAATAGAAACAATGATGTGCTTTACCTTTGAGAATATCATCACCCAGTTCAGATGTCCAAAGGTGTTGATAAGTAACCAGGGGTCACATTTTATGAATGAAACTATTCAATAACTCAACCAAGAATTCATGATCCATCATCAGAAGAGCACCCCTTATCACCCTCAAGCCAATGGTACAGTGGAATCTTTCAACAAAACTTTAGAACATGCTCTAACAAAAGTTTTCAATGTGCAGCATGTTGACTAGGATCAACATATCCCTGCAATCCTATGGTCTTATTGAACCACATGAAAAAGTTTGACGAAGTGCACGCCATTCCAACTTATCTATGGCAAAGAAGCAATCATGTCGCTAGAATTTGTTGTTCCTAGCCTCAAGGTCTCCCTTGCCACCCAGATGACGGATGATTAGTCTCTTCAGCACCGGTTAGACCAGCTAATAGAACTCGAAGAAGATTGTATGATGGTCGGTTTCAGTAAAGTTGTTGAGAAAGAATGACAGAAGGCATGGCACGACTAGAGCATCTTCCAGAAAATTCTCCACCCTGGTTGTTGTGTAGTATTATACGACAGTAAATATTTACACCATCTAGGCAAAATCTACATGTGATGGTGGGGTCCATTTTGAGTTGTATACATCAATGAATCAAGTGTCACCTAGCAAGCAACCCTACAAGTTCAAACACTCAAGGGACTCATTAATGGCAGCTGGTTAAAGATTTATTATGGCCCAACGGCCGCAGTTGTTTAAATTTTGAGTTTAAGTTTTGCAAAGAGGTAGAATAAGTTTAGTGTAGGGTGTACAACACATAGAATCTCTCATAAATGGAATAAATTACTTTTTTTTAACAACACAACCTTCACATCAGTCAAGAAAATGGACAGGTGTGAGTCACAGTTTGAGCAGGTTTCCAGATTTCCAAATCTAGTTGATGCTCTGACATAGCTATAGGGTACAGGCATGGTCTAACAATTCACAAGGGTCTTTGAAGAGTTTCCTTGTGATTCAATGCATTGAAAGGGAAATTAATCCAACTTGGGTAGTTCACACCTGCCACAAGTACACAATCTGTTATACCACCCCTCTCCTCAAGAAACCTCTTCAGTATGACGGTTCGGGTATATAGATCTCCCCAAAGTCAAATTTTGTCGCCACTTTCTACTTGTGATGGACTAATTATTTCTCCCCGGTGATGGACTAATTATTTCTCTCTGCAACCCCATTTTCTTAAGGGTTGTATGAGACTATTCATAGATTATTCCACCCTCGAGTATCTGGTCAACAAGACAATGTTGGATGGCATAATCTATCGTTGATTGTTGTTGTTTCAAGAATTTGAATTCGAAGTTGTTGTTAAGCCAGGAAAACACAATGTTGGACCAGATCATCTATCATAGATTCAAACTAGGGAAGCCGCTACGAGCCTCGATGATGAACTCCCGGATGCACATCTTTTTTGAGTCAAAGTCGTACTAGATAAATTGGTCGAATAGCAGAATTTCTCATCACTGACCAAGCTCCTAACATGTATACTCCCACACAACATCGACAATTGGTGACCAGAAGTGTTAATTATCAGTTTATTGTCATACAATTGTATAAGTTGGGTGAAAATGGCATTTTATGTCATTGTGCTTTGGAAAACGAACTGGATTCCCTCCTATACGAGGCACATGAAGGTATTATTGGAGGCCACAATGTAGTTAAGGCTACTGTGCATAAGGTCCTATGCGTAGGGATTTGGTGGCCCTCTCTGCGACATATGTCAATGTGTTGGAAACCTTTGTCGTAGAGATGAGCTCATATTGTTCCCCGTGACTACACTTGAGCCCTTCGACAAATGGGAAATAGACTTTTTTGGGCCCATCAATCTTACCGCGCATCGCACGAGGGTGTACTACATCATTACCACGATCGAATACCTTACATGGTGGGCCAGAGAAACACTAATCAAGCAGTGTACAGCAGAAACAATGATGTACTTTACCTTTGAGAATATCATCACCCAATTCAGATGTCCAAAGGTGTTGATAAGTAACCAGGGGTCACATTTTATGAATGAAACTATTCAATAACTCAACCAAGAATTCATGATCCATCATCAGAAGAGCACCCCGTATCACCCTCAAGCCAATGGTACAATGGAATCTTTCAACAAAACTTTATAACATGCTCTAACAAAAGTTTTCAATGTGCAACATGTTGACTAGGATCAGTATATCCCTGCAATCCTATGGTCGTATCGAACCACATGAAAAAGTTTGACGAATTGCACGCCATTCCAACTTATCTATGGCAAAGAAGCAGTTATGTCACTAGAATTTGTTGTTCATAGCCTCAAGGTCTCCCTTGCCACCCAGATGACCGATGATTAGTCTCTTTAGCACCGGTTAGACCAGCTAATAGAACTCGAATAAGATCGTATGATGGTCGCTTTCAGTAAAGTTGTTGAGAAAGAATGACAGAAGGCATGGCACGACTAGAACATCCTCCAAAAAATTCTCCAGCCTGGTTGTTTGGTAGTATTATACGACAGTAAATATTTACACCATCCAGGCAAACTCTACATGTGATGGTGGGGTCCATTATGAGTAGTACACATCAATTAATCAAGTGTCACCTAGCAAGCAACCCTACAAGTTCAAACACTCAAGGGACTCATTAATGGCAGTTGGTTAAAGATTTATTATGGCCCAAGGGCCGCAGTTGTTTAAATTTCTAGTTTAAGTTTTGCAAAGAGGTAGAATAGGTTTAGTGTAGGGTGTACAACACATAGAATCTCTCATAAATGGAATAAATTACTTTTTTTTAACAACACAACCTTCACATCAGTCAAGCAAGTGGACAGGTGTGAGTCACAGTTTGAGCAGGTTTCCATATTTCCAAATCTAGTTGATGCTCTGACATAGCTATAGGGTACAGGCATGGTCTAACAATTCACAAGGGTCTTTGAAGAGTTTCCTTGTGATTCAATGCATTGAAAGGGAAATTAATCCAACTTGGGTAGTTCACACCTGTCACGAGTACGCAATCTATTATACCACTTGTCTCCTCGAGAAACCTCTTCAGTACGACGGATCGGGTATATAGATCTCCCCAAAGTCAAATTTTGTCGCCACTTTCTACTTGTTCTCCAAGATAACCCCCATCGAATATTCTTCCTCCCCTTCGCCCTATTCCCCACCTTCATCTATCTATATATATCATCCCTCTGATGTTGTTGCTAGAGTATTTCTCCACATCCCTTGTCTTTCTCTTGACTTCCCCTCTCCCTTGTCATGTCGCGATCTAGAAAAACGGCCATACACTATTATTTTCAGTTCATCCAAGCAGTTTTAGTACTGGCTCTTCAGTCTTTATGTCTAACATTCATATGTTACCAACTATTCAACCCCAGCCCCTTTATTTTCTTTCCTACCCACTACCATCTCCACCCACCACGGTTCCATGAATAATGAGTCATACTCGCAGTGGTTCAACAACGTTCTCAACACATAGTTACATAAACAATCGCCATGCATCATCCACTTTGTTGAAAGGAAGGTTCCCCCTTCAATGGCTTGCCAGAAGCCTTGCTTTTAGCCATTTTCATGGGACCTCCTTCAACAACAGTGAGGCCAGACTACTTCCAACTATCCCACCTCGTTTCTACTACCCCCTTTCTCATATCTCACCATGGAACCTCAACTCTCCAAAAAAAGAATGGTCGAGGCTCTATGCTCAGCTTGATCCAAACAGAACAAATAGACATGAAGATAATGATGCTCTCTCTTGAGGGAACCCAACTTCTTATTCATGGTCGATGTTTGATGGTAGGATTTAACTAGATCCCTCATTCACCTCCACAGACACCAATGAAGGTTCCAGATCAAGCGTTTGACCGCATGTACTTCAACTCCATCTTTCACCATCCGGCCTACTTGATCCATCCTAGCACATGGGATGATTTGTTTTTACTCGGACTAGGTTGTAGTCACATCATGCTTTGAAGAATGATGATTAGCTCTTGATCCAATTCTCCACCTTCATTACTTCTATAAATTGGCTTGAGGACAAGCTAGATAATAGTGGTGGGGGCCTAGTGGCACCCAAAGTTTTGGGTTTAGTTTTGTGTGTGCACACAAATGAAGTTGTACACGCTCATTCCATAGTTTTGCATGCACCTAATGTCCGAGGAATGACATAGAGTACACGTCGGACCAAGTTTTTCTAGTTACATGCCAATCTTACAGTCTACCAAGTGTGTGTCAGTCTCAATTTTGTCAGGTGCACCGGAAACCAAGAAGACGCCCGCCGGAATCAAGAAATGAATCATTGATAAATATCCCCAAATGATTACTTCCAACAACATACAAGGATGTGGGATGGCCAGAGGATGAGATGGCCAACAGTTAAGATTTCAATTGATACAGAAGATCTATGTGGAGAACTGGTAGACACCAGAAGCGTGTGAGGTAGTTTTGTCAAGAAAACGAGTGGAGCAGAGCAGAAAGAGACAGTGCTCCCCTACAATGAAAGATATAAAATGAAGCACTAATATCATAAATGGGGCTAGCTGGTGAGACTAATGAGATATTGAGGAAAAGAGATTCATTGAGTCTTCAGTATCGATCTCATTCTAAGGCTGTTGTAATGTTGTAATACTTTGAATATATATTGTTTCTTGTATATGTCTAAGTGTTGAGAAAAAGTGCATTGTGCAGTATGTTGTAACTTTGAGGCTTTATATAGAGAATAAATGAAGTTATATCATTTTCATATGTATCTGTCTTGCGCAATGTATATATCTATTGTGATAGAATGACTCTAGTAATAAAGATGACACATTTCTAATCCATTATGTGTTTGTCATGTATGAGTTTAACATGTGTGTGTATTGTTTTAATGCTTAGTCCTAATAATCTCTCAGATATGAGCTGCATGGATTCCAAACATGATGACTTTTTATGTGTTTAGCCTTCATCCATGTCACAATACCTTATGGTTTATGTGATCCTCTCTACATCTAGGGTGAGATCTTCATCGACCTTGGTCAAGGATTGATATGTCGGTGCTCTGGGGTTTTTGTTGGACAACTTTGGATGAACCCTGGGTCTAAACTCCCTAGTGTTAAGAAGGACATGTGCAAGCATGGATAAAAACACCCAATAAAGAGATGATCATGTTTATCACTTGCGTAAAAATTTTGACAGGTGTAGATCACTCGGTATATCATCGAACCCCAAGAAATCAGTTTTAGGAGTCTTTGACAGGAATTTGTTGGGACATATTGTTTCAAAGGATGGCATGAGGATTGATCCTAATAGAGTGAAAGGAATTCAGAAAGTACCTATCCCCAGTGACAATATGGCCATTCGGTCCTTTCTTGGTTGGATCAATTTCGTGAGGCGGTTCATTCCCAACTTCATGAAAATTGTAAAGCCTAATTCTGATATGTTGAAAAATGACCATGACTTGAAGTGGAGAGAAGAGGATAAAAGGGCTTTTGAGGATATTAAAAAATATTTATGTCATTCTCCCATTCTTATTAGTCCTGATTACAATATGGAGTTTCAATTAATCTCTGTTGCATCTGATTTTACTATAGTTGTTGTCTTGTTTCTAAAGAACGATCAAGGAATAGAGCAACAAATAGATTTCATGAGTAAATCTCTCCAAGAGGCCGAATTGAATTATGAAATAATGGAGAAGCAAGCTTATGCACTAGTGAGGGTATTAGCTTATTTCAAGAAATATTTTTGGAATGCTTGAATAGTCTCTTATGTCCCTCACCCTATGGTTAAACAAGTTTTGATTCAAAAGGAACGTAACAGAACCAAGGGGGATGGATCGCGAAAATCCAAGAACATGATCTTGAGATCAAGCCTAGTAAACTGATATGAGGCCAAGGGTTAGCTAAAATGATGACTGGAAAAAATATGGATGCTATTCAAGAAACTCAGGTAAATGAACAGGTAAATACTTTAAATATTTCACTTTAGTATTGCGATTGGTACATTGATATTATTTTTTATCTTAAGAATTTAGCTTGTCCTCCTAATTTTAACAAGTTGCAAAAGTGATCTCTACATCTTTGGGCTGCAAAGTATTGTTTTGTGTAGGATGGTCTAGGATGGAGGAACCCCAATGGCATCATTTTACGGTGTGTGGACTTTGATGAGTCCAAAGAGATACTTCATGACTTACATTCATGAGTGTGGTGGGAATTCTTCAGCTCAAACCATCGCACACAAGATCACGTGTGTTGGTTTTTATTGGCCTACATTATTTGTGGATGTGCATGTATTTGTACGAGCATGTGAGGCTTGTCAGAGGTTTGAGGGGAAGAAAAATCTCTTTCCTTTTCCCCTTGATCCAGTCAAGTAGAGGCTCCATTCCAATAGTGGAGGTTAGACTTTGTGGCATAGTTCTCACAGAATTTTAGTGGTGGACATTGTTGGATCTTGGTTGCCACTAATTATTTCACCAAATGGGTGGAGACAGTTCCTTTGGAAACATATTCTAGTACCATTATCATCGAGTTTTTGGAGGAGACTATCGTTACAAGATTTAGAGTCCCAAGTAAAATCACAATGGATAATGCCAATGTATTTAGATCTATTAAATTGGTTTCATTCGATTCTCATTATATTGGCCCATTCGGCCAATACAATCAAGTAACAAAAATATCATCATGATAA
This sequence comes from Picea engelmannii, assembly GCA_009831015.1. NCBI lineage: Eukaryota > Viridiplantae > Streptophyta > Pinopsida > Pinales > Pinaceae > Picea > Picea engelmannii. The sequence goes on from ML791430.1 coordinate 221,979, forward strand.
TCAGAAAGATAGTTGGTGACAACAAGCGAGCGTGGGATACTTGTTTGAAATATGCACTATGGGCTAATAGAATTTCTAAGAAGTGAGATATCAGGAAGAGCCCATTTGAGTTGGTTTATGGTTTAGATGTGGTTCTACTAGTAAATTTGAGATTATTGGTGTATAAGCTATTGGGACATTTTACTACCAACCATGAGGCTTTGCAACATCATATGGATAGGTTGGTACAATTAGAGGAAGATAGACTTGTGGCCTACACCTCATTTACAGAATATTAGGCTCAGGTCAAGAGGGTTTTTGACCATAGAGCCAAGGGGAAATCTTTCCAGGTTGGAGACATAGTATTATTGTGGGACAAGAAGAATGAGAAACCAAGTGACCACAATAAGTTCGACAGTTTATGGTTGGGCCCATATCGTATCAATGTGGTGGTGGGGCCTAACACCTTTCAGTTAGCCAACTTGGATGGTGATCATGAGGGGTTTCCAGTCAATGGGAAAAAATTAAAATACTACTTCCAATAGTGGATCAAGTCCCAAAATGAAAAGAGAGAGAGAGGTGAATTTTTTGCTTTTGGGTGGCTAGTAGTCTTTGTTCAAATTTGTTGAATAGATGTAGTTTCCTTTATTTTCCACAACGTCATTTTCATATCTCAGTCTTGCTGCTGATTTTTATGCTTTAGGACATCAATTTAACCATTTTGTTTTGCATATTTTTCCTTTCATAGTCATCCATTCTCAAGCCTAGGTAAGAGTTGTTGATTCTTTCCTTTTCATATCAGCATGTGGTCGTGTCTTGTGATGTAGTTTTATCCTTACATTGTTGTTCGGTTGATGCAAAGCCTCTGATTTCTTTATCATATATTTTCTGAGTATTTTTTTTGTCTTATTTTTAGAGTGAGCCTAGATGAGGGTTGTTTGTTCATATTCCAAAGCATTGAGCCTATTAGGAAGAGTAGAGTTGAAGAGAAACAGGAGAGTCTTGAGTCATCTTATGTTTTGTCTCTTCATTGTTTTCCATTGAGTCATTTGTTTTGAGTCAATCATCCCCCTCATCTAACAATAGGGAAATGGTACCATACATCCTATATCTGCTTGAGTGATCACTTTGTGCTGAGGGAAGAGTTTTGATCATTGTTTTTCCTTTCCACAGGTCATTTTGCATCAACTCCGACACGTTATATGGGGATGATTCAAAAGTGGAACACCTTGATGGCCATTAGCCTCATTGGCAGATATTTCACATTCGACAAGGCTAAGCATTATTGGGCCTTGATTGAATGATCCTTGTCATTGTTCGACTTTAGTAAATCTTTCATAGTGACAGGTTGTACTCGTACCTTAGGGCCCATTGACATTATTGGTGGATTTCCTTCTCACTTGGCAGGTGTTTAGCAAAAACACACATAAATCACACAAGATTTATCCTGGAAAACTCTTACGGGGAAAACCATCCAACAATAGATATATTATTTCCCCTAGCCAAATCAGACTGACCTGGCCAAGCTACTAGCCCTGACCAAGTGAGCCTTCACCACTCAACTCCTTACCCATTACAATGGAGTATCACTAGCATTTTATAGGCTTTCATTACATGTAATCCATGGGCTCAATACCACTAGTCACTAATACCATGTGCTTGAAACCACCACTATTTACCTAACAACTTTGACTCTTTCACCGAGTCAAGTTTATCCTAACACTGACTAAGTAACTCTCTCCCATGTGTCGACTTCAACACATTTACCACAAGGAGGAGTGTTTATAGTAGGTGGTAGCAAGTAGCAGATTTGGATGAGACTCTTTATTTTTCAGCTAGTCACTACGAGGTTTATATCTGCATTGACTCCATTTCCCATTGGATACACATTTGGTGTGACCTCCCTACTATAATCCCCAATTTAATTAATGCTTAATGTAGATATAATGTATGGATGTGGCCAAGATTTGTATATGTGAATTGTATTTATGAATGTTAATAATAAAATGTGATGACAACTGCTAGGGGACATGGATAAAGATGGGGGTTGATTAATCCACAAGAGATAGGAGGGTCTAAGAGGATGTCTAAGAGAGGGGTCCAAGGGGGAATTACCCATGTCTATTAATTCAACCCACTTCCTAAAATATCTATTGGTATATGACCCTTCTAATTTCGGATTCACTGTCCCCAAAGCCAATCATTGAATACATATAAGAGAGTGGGTGTGAGAAGTCACATACCATAGTTATTGGGAGCATGGGGGATGAATACAATCAGCTTGGGGAAGTGTGTAAGTCAAGCAAGTAATCCAAGGAGAGGAAATTCATATGGGAAGTGACAGTAATTTTAGACAGTCAATGTTTTTTCATGAACAAGAAGAAAAGAGCAGAAAAAAGAGCTTGGAGCGGGAGAAACCATAGAGGGCGAATTCTCGAGCATATTTGGAGCATAATATTGAAGATCCAAGTTGTCAGGCTTGAAGAGTGAACTCCTATGTGAGTTGCATTGTAAGAACAAGTAATTATTGATGTTTTTTGTTGTAGTTTTTATAACAGTGAGCTCCCTTGAGTTTCCCAATAGAGAGATTCCTTATTACTTGTGCCAAAGAGACCCTAATAAATGAATGGGATTCTCAATGGATTGAGATCAATGAAGGCGTACATTCCTTGGGTTGGGCAAGTTGAGAGGAAGATATTTGGTGGAAAATCAGGATAGTTATAGGAGAATACTAGTGGGTTGTGGGATTTTATGAGTTGTGAGTGCTCAATGAGAGACAACCCTCTTTTGTGGATTTCTAGACCCAACTCGGGGGTGACTTGTTGTTGATATTTGGAACAACAAGTCTATGGTTGGGTGGAACATCCATCACAAGCAACTAGTTGCACAACCATTTTTAAAAGATAAGTGTTTTATCTTGTTCTATGTTGCATTATGAACTTAATTATTGTGTATTGACTATGTGTTTGAGAACGATTTATATGTTGTTGTGTTGATTTATTTGATCTACATTCATGTCATTTTATCATGTTGTAGATGCATTTAACTATGATATCAAACAGTAGCTAAATCTATGTGCAATTTGTAGTTGGTAAGCTATAAGAAATTAGTTAGCAGAGAAAATTTTGTTTTATGTGTTTTTTGCATAGTAATGATCCTTAGTTCCACTGGGGGTCGTTACAGATTGGTATCAGAGATTCTAGTTCAAATACTAAACCCATATGGTCCAAGAACCGATGCGGATTTGGTAAAATTCGTTGTTACATATTTCTTCTCGGATGAATTCGGGAAAAAAATGGTGAAAAAAGATAATGAAATCCCCAAATTATTAAATCGTTCAGTTTGAAATTGTCATAGAACCGTCTCAGTGGTGATCAATGGCGTCAATATGTAGAGTTGCAAAGTTCAAATTTGACCTGGAAGGCCGAATTTTATGTTTTAATGGTCGTTGTAGAGTTGGGTGAAGTTTCATAAATCGACGACCGAGATCGCATTTGATTTCAAGATCAACGACCTAGATTCATCGTGAATAGATTTAAAAATGTATAAGGTTTTCAAAGTTTGGCAAGGTCTAGTAAATCGATAGTCGAGATTCATTTTTGGTAGTGGGGAAAATCAGACATATTGACAGTCTAGATTAATTTTTGGTCATTTGAAAGTTGGAGAAGATCAATGGTCAAGATTATTTTGAATGGTAGATCGACGATCCAAAATCATTCGGGATTTGATCGAAAATTTCTAATTGTTGGAGTTGGCCAAGAGAATTTCTCGATGGACAAGTCAGAAAATTCGAAGAAGTGTTTTGTTCGCCAATAGAAAGCATTGACGAACAAAGGTTGGGTCGACCATTTTAGCAAGGTGTTCACTCAATAAGAGGAATCGTCGATCGTTCATGATCAGGTCGGCCAATTTGGCGAGGTGTTTGGGTCGCCCAAAGGAAATTGTCGATCATCGAAGAAGAAAAGAGGACGATGACATACCATACCACATCAACTGATTTGAAACCTTAGGATGACATTTCATGCCACATCATCATTCATGTCTTAGGCCACGTCAACAGTTGCGACTTCAGCTTAGTTTCCATGTCAGTAAAGAATGTTTGATGGTCGATCATCAGGTTGGTCGGATTGGAAAACAGTTTTCGTATGCGAACAGAAATGGTCGATGATTGGGTCAGCCGAATTGGTAAAGTGTTCCATTCGTCCCAGAGAAATGGTCGATGGTTGATAGTTAGGTCATCATGTTTAGTGATGTCTTGCTAGTTGGTTGACAAAGTAAAGGGTCGATGGTTGATGGTCGGGTCGATAGTTTTGGCGGAGTGTTGCATGCTCCAAAGGAAAACATCGATTGTTGATCATCGATAAAGTTCAAATCAATGACTGCAATTTCCCTCGATTTCAAGATGAATGGATAAGACTTAAAAGTTGTTATAACATTAAAACAATCAAATTTCTATGAAAATTTATAGTTTTTGAAGGTCATAAACTTGTGGGGTGATTTTGAGGCCCTAAACGACGTTTTTAAGAAGTCAATTTTTACAAGGATAGTGTGCAACTTTGGTACATCTTGTCTCCGCATATTTAATCAAATAAATTGGAGAGAGATTTCCAACGAGCTACTTCTGGTACAAAACAAAGCTTGTATGATAAAGTTACAGCTGAAACAATTAAGATAAAATTTCAGCATTGGTTTACTTTCAGGGGGCATAAATCCTTGCTCAAAAGTTCGTTTGAGGCACAAGAATAGTCTATGGAAATCTTATGAACCATATAAGACAACCATGGATCAATATTTGGAATCTGGTTATGTAAAAGTGTGCAGGAAGAGAAAGAATACACATGTAGCATACATGGATAAAATGGGAAAAACAATATAAACTTCTTCAGACCATAACTTTCATATCATAGCTCATATTTGAGCAAATAAATAGTCGTTGGAAAGGTATTGAGGAAGAAAAGACATATATACACCTAGAATTTTGAATTGGGCACTAAAATTTTCAGAAAAATCATAAAGTAATTTCTGCAACAGTGAAACAAAACAATGAGGAAAAAATGCAACTTGTGAATGTTGTAACTTTTCGCTCAGAACTCAAAATGAGGCATGAGTATAGTCATTGGAGAGATGTTTTAGAGAGGAATGCATATAAGGAATAATATTTTTAGTTAATGGATTGTATTCTTCATAAATTGAGATGAAGAAAAACCTGTAATCTAGTTAATGAAATGTTTTAGTATGCATGTTCTAACAATAATTATTACATGCACATTTCTTGCGGAATTAGAGGTACAAGAAAATAAATTTAGTTCTTATATGAGGACTAGAGTTATAGACTATGCCCATGGATATTACATCCATGAGAAGGAATTCATAGGTTTGCATGTCAGCATGGGAAATGCTAAGATAGTGTCTAATAGGAGAAGAGGCAGGCAAGAGCTTGTAACTATGAGAAGCCTGCATAGAGAAGTGCAAATATATAGGGAAGATAATGAAAGGATTATGAAGGCTTGGGAAGAGATTCTTTAGATTGCATAGGAACGTTAACAAAGAATCTAGCACCAAGCAACAACTAGTGCTAGATAAACGACTACGTCCAGATCCCATGTAAGAAGGGATGATCATGGGAATGACATGCAGTCATGAATCACGAGAAGGTGCCATCATTCTCCAAGGAAACCCACTAAGAGAGATCATGTAAGTTTAGGGCCAAGGAGCAACCCAAGTGTGTCTCATATCAGAAGAAAAAGGAGAAGGCACGAGGTAGACACCTTACAAGGTGACCTCAGGAAAATTAAGCCACCAACTTTCAATGGTGAGCACAAGAAAGGAGAAGAGGTCGGGGCTTGGTTGTTGGAAATGAAGAAATATTTCCAGCTACATGATTACCCCTCAAGGGTAGAAGCTATAATTGAAACCTACCACTAGCAAGGAAAGGAAACCATATGGTGGGCTCAGCTTAAACAAGCCAATCACTTTAATGAGAAAGGGATCTCATGGAAGCAATTCAAAGAATATTTCCAAGAGAAATATTTGTCCAAGCATTATTATGAAAGGAAGATGAAAGAGTTCTTTGAAATCAAATTGGGAAGCATGGCAATGGATGAATATGAGAAGAGGTTATTTGAATTGTTGAAGTATGTTGACTTCATAAAGGATGAGAAGGTCAAAATCCAAAGGTTTCTGAGTGGGTTACCTTCTTTCTAAAATAACAAGATACAATATGATAACCCGGGGACTTTGGAGGTAGTCATAAGGAAAGCAAAGTATCTTTATGAGCAGATCAAAGGAAGGCCAGTTTTCCAAAAATCTTGGAACGACAAGATGAAGGGTAAGGATCAAAGGCAGAAAGGTTTTAAGCCACCATTTTTCAAGAATAAACTCCCAAACAAATCAACAAGTTCAATCAACCCAAAATTAGCACAAGACTGTAGATTCATTTGGGAAAAGGCCAAGGCAGCCTCCTGTAAAATGTTGGAGATGTGAGGAAAATCACTTATATAGTGACTACCGTCACAAAGGAGAAAAAATGAGGACTATCCACAACATTATGGAGGCTAAAATAATGGAAGACATGGGAGGAAACATGCCAAGGATTTATGTATCCTTAGACAACAAGCAAGCATAATATTAGTCCCCCGTGATTGAAGTGGAAGGTAAGATTGATAACCAACCCATAGCAATTTTAATTGATTATGGAGCTAGCCATAGTTACATAGACTCTAACATTGTTGAAATATTTCAATTGCAAAGGAGCAATCATAACAAATCTTGGTTAGTTTAGTTAGCCACAGGAGCTAAGTTTAAGATCAATGAGTTAGTTAAAGATTGTCCAATAGACATGAATGGAATCAACACAAAGGTAGATGTAAACAACATACCATTAGGTTCATATGATTGTGTAATTGGCATGGATTGATTGGAAAAACACTATGGTGTCCTAGACTATTACAACAAGACAATCACATGTCTTTATGAAGAAGGGAAGCAAGGAAAGGTTCAAAGCATTCCAAGAGCTATAGTTGTTAGAGAAATTTCAACTATGTAGTTGAAAAAGAGTTTCAGGAAGGGATGTAAGATTTTTGCAACCCATATGGAAGAGGCAGCCAAAGATAAAGTGGCAAGTATTTAAGACCATCTAGTCTTAAGGGATTTTGAAGATGTTTTTGGAGAAATCCCAAGATTGCCACCAAAGAGAGAGATTGATTTCTCTATTGATTTGGTGTCGAGACTTTCCCCAGTGTCTAAGACACCTTATAGAATGGGCACACCAAAGTTGAAAGAGTTGTAAATGTAATTCAAAGAGTTGTTAAGGAAGGGGTATATACACGCAAGCGTGTCACCTTGGGGTACCCCGGTTCTTTTTGTGAAGAAGAAAGATGGAACCTTAAGCATGTGTATTGATTTCATACAACTGAATAAGGTCACCATAAAGAACAAATATCCTTTGCCAAGGATTAATGACTTATTTGATTAGCTGAAAGGCGCAAGAATATTTTCCAAGATTGACTTGAGATCATGTTATCATCAAGTGAGGATAAAGGAAGAAGACATCAGCAAGACAATGTTAAGGAAAAGATATGAATTGATCAAACATTTTCAAGATTTACTTAGCTAAATCAAATTAGATGAGAATATCACCCTATGTTTATAGCCAACAAAAATAACATCCTAACTCACAAGTATTAATTATGAGTACTTAGGCTAGTCTTTTATCAACAAAAAGCTTGTCGAAAGTTCACTTTTTATGTAATTTTTTTAATATAATAGTTGCTAAAATAAATGTAAGAACATAAGTAAAGACACCAAGATGATAATCAAGATAGTTTATACATAAAGCAATCCTTTATTTCATTCCAATTCACCAAAGAGTCATTTTATTTACAAAATATCATACATAAATCTTGGACCAAAGTCAAACTTAGACATCCCCGATGGAACATACAAAAGGACCTCTGACAGAAAACAAAAACTGAACTCTAAAAGTTGGATCAGCTTGCCACAGATTGTTTCCCACTCAACTCTACACAATAGCCTTTATCAGTCATGAAATTTAATTCACAAACAAACAAGTCTACACAGACTGTCAAAGATAGATCAACACCTTTGAAAAACAAGTGTCTGAATGATTTGATTCAACCCTGAATATTATTGTCTACAATAAGACCCTGCTATCACAAAAGAGAATTAGGTTGTGATGAATACATGAATGAATGAAAACTGAACTATCTCAACATAAACTCAAAGAGAAAACCTTAGCATGCTTCTACTTCTATCCTCCTCTTGTTCCTCCCTTTCCTTTTGCTTTTAACAAATTAAAATTGGTTGAAGAAGTTGAACCAATTCATTAGTTAAGTTAATTAAAAGACTCAAGTAACTTTAGTTAGGGGGAAAAGTAATAATTATAATAAGGGTCATAAATAAATAATAACTAGTAGGTGGGACCCCTTGTGACTCCCCTTTAGTTCACAACAACCATAACAATCATAATATAACCATTAGTTAGCAAAACATACCTCCTTGTGCCTCTCATCAACATATTCACTTTTGGCAATTTAAACTCATGAAATTTAAAATCATTTCAAAATTAATACTCATATGTCCAAAATAAACATGATGTCCAAAGATCCATGAAATCAACTGTCATAAAATACTAGATAACATAAAAACTCAAAATCCATATTTCCCAGACTGTGATGCAACCCTTCCTTGGTTATTGTTATCACCTCTTGATTTTCCTGAATTTGCCTTAGGTTGTGCAAAGCCTTTGGGCTTAATCTCGTTGATCACGTGGGAACAATCGTCCCTCAAATGCATCGGGGAAGACATGGATTTGTCAGAGTCATTAGAGGGTGAGGAAGGGACGGCGATGGCTTTTCCTTTATCAAGTGCATGGTGGGATTCAATATTCAATTTCTTGCTAGCATGGGAGGATTGCATTGGCGAGTGATTAGGGGCAGCTTGGAAAATTGGGTTAACCAATGGAGGAGGAGGTAAAGACAAGTTGGGCCAGCCATGATGTTGGGAGATTGTCGGGTGGACAATCTCCTGCCATCCATCATTTTCAGGGACCTCGGGTTGTAATGAGACATGAGGAGGTACAGGGATCCCAGGTGCTTGCAGGGCTTGGAAAGGAGGCCTTTCAGGCCTAGGTCATACTATTCCCTGCCCAATCCAATTAAAGAATCCAACATGAAACATTTGGCTAAGCTCTTCTGAATCAGCGTCAAAATGTATAGAGAACCTGGGCCTTCTTGGGCCTTAGTTCCAGCTACCTCCACCTTTGTTTCCTCAGCCATGGCTTCCTCGACTTAAAAAACTCAGCCTGCATGTGTGATGAATTAGCAAATAGTCTTTTAAATAGCCATACATGACAACTCTTAAAAATATGAAATAGATTTGGCTCAGAATGTATCAGACTCATGAAATCCAATCCATACAAATTGTTTTATTTTTAATCAACGAGCAGGGGGGTGGAACAGGGTTCTGGGATATGTGAGGGGTTTGTATTGAGTGAAAATATGATATAATGAAAGGGGAGAAGCATGGTCACTGCTCAATGATAACAACAATCAACTATAAAGCAAACCAATAAAACCTCACTGCATTCCACACAAGATACTACCACTTTCATCCATTTTAACACAAAATTATCTTGACTATAATCAATCTCAGAACAGGGACTGAAAAAGGGATATGGGAGGTGACAGGGTTTGTAATTAGTGGAAAGTGAAATAATGGAAGGGAAGAAGGACGGTTACTGTTCATGGTATTAATTAAGTGATCCATAAAACATTCAATGGAAGGAGATGCATCAACCATCAATCACTTGACTAAATAATAATTTCTATGTATTTAACGAGTTCACTATTCAAAATCAAATGTCGCACATAATGCCATCACAAAACAACGGGCATCCTATACAATTTGCAGGAGGTTTTGGTCCCTTCATTCACACACTCTGCATTTTATAAAAATTTACGAAAAGTACCCATTTCCAATCTGTAACTATCAAAAACAACCATCGCCCATGCATTTCTTCAATCCACAACTATACCCAAGGTCATATTTTCAAATTAACAATGAAGTCACTATTACTGCAATCGGGCCCATCATTTAAATGCAACGACATTCGTTGAACATATATGGAAGTAACCCAAAATAATCAAGATCGAAATACAACCCACAATCACCATTTTGACACAAGCTACTCATAGGGTAATTTGCCCAAGCAATGTAGTTCTACCACTGCCAAAAAACAACAATTCAATGTGACTTAAAAACTGGACCATCCATTCAACATGACGGGGTATCAACAACATTTCTTAACCAATGATGGATTGCAAAAAAACATGCTCAAAAACTCTATGGGTATCCCTGAGTGTGAAGCCATCTATGTTATACACAGTGCGCAGCCAACAAACACGATGAGGCAACATCGCCATTCAACAAAAACAATACGCAGCCATTGCAATAACTCATCCATCATGTCGAGCCATCGATTAAATATAATATCGTTGTGACCTAATCACACTGTAATCGACTATGTTGTGTAAACCCAAGTTTACACAGTCGAACAAATATAAAGATGCAGTGGAAAAAATTTCTACAGTGATCCAGCTCAATAGTCATTCGACCCAAAGAAGAACACATTTATCATGCCCATTAATTCATTTGTAAAAACACCATGCACACACGCAATATGCATGAGCAACATCAAGTCCTTATAACCAATGCCAGTTAATCGTCCAAATGATTCTCAGTGTAATTACCAGTGACTGTGTATTAACCAAACAATTCGCCATTGTTGTAGAAAATCAATCAACCGAACAAGTTGTGGTATCTATGCATACCCATGCATCCATTCGAATTGGGGCAACATCCCTCTCCATTAAACAACACTTAGTTATCAAACATAAGGAGAGTGACTGTGTAACTTGATTCATGCATATAACAAACATGGTTTACCAACGTTTTACAGAGGCAGTAACTAAATGCCAAACCAACACAACTGTCATATAGCCAACTGGACGGGTCTGTACTAAAAAATAGTTAGCAATATACAACCATCCAACAATCAAGTGGTAAAATCAACAGGCCGGGCTGGTGGTCCATGTCAACCCTCGGACCTGTGGAGATAAAGTTTCGCACTGTGACTAACACAGGGAAGCTAGAGCCAACTTCCTTCAATGGTGAAAAACCCTGATAACAACAGTGCATACACAGAGGGAACCACAAATTATTTGCAGATAGATAACAAGTCCCGAGACAAGAGGGCTATCATAGAGGAGCGAGGATCCAACCCGACGGATAATGATTCTTAATGCGCATAGGGAGTAACCCTTATGGCTCTTAAAACAACCACAACACTGAGGTGATGACAAGGTCGAGTTAACAGGAGAGTCCATTTTATGGCCTTTAGTGATGAAATCAATCATTTCCCAAATGAACAAAACACAGTGATGTAGAGTGCCTTCAGCCATTAAACCCATAAAAACCAGAGATGCACATGTGTGGGGACAACAATCCACCCAAGACTTAAAAAAAAAACCCTCCAACTGAGCCAGTAGTGGTAACAAGAGCTATCACCAGGAAGATCAATAACCTCTACGGACTCAAAAAAATACAGGAACAACCATCCATTTTAATTCAAACACCAAAATTTCACACAGTTGCAATGCTTAGGAAAAACACAAACCCATACACCTGAGCCAGTAATCATTTCATAAACAAAGAGAAGTCAAGAATGGCCAAAAAAAGAACATACTTGTTAATCGAATTCCTTAAAACGAGAGTTGGTCGAGCGGTTCCACCCTGCTAAAATTTCGGAGCATAAACACAGCAGCAAGATCGAATAATGGCCCAACTAGGGTGGCGGCCATCGGGAAGAGTAAAGGTGACGTGCAGTAAATGCACGTCGCCTCCACCCACATCTCATTAACTCAACAGTACATGCCAACAAATTCTCCATTAACACGACTAATCAAACATGTATCGAAACCATCACCACATTAAAAGCCAACAATGCGATCACCATGTCCCATTTCACATCATATAACTCAAACAAAATCGCCTAACCATCAACGTTCACCACTTTGCCAAATGCACCACCACATTTCAACCATATGCATACTAACATGTGATTTAATCACAATTTCATAATCATTTACTTGTTAGCTAGGGTTTAGCAATAATCATCAAGTCTTTTCATGCATGTAGTCTAGTTAGATAGCTCTAAAATCTTCCCCTAGCAATTCTTTCTCATTTCCTTCAAATTATTCGCATGTGGTATTGTAGAATTAGTTCCCTTTTCTTTGCAATTGTTATAGTATTTTGCCTTTCACATAATTTCACTAACATGTTTTTTATGCAAGTGCTACAATAACATATAGTAATGACATTAATGAATAGCATATGTTGTAGTAACATAAGGAATCAACCCTTCATAAGCTCAATTCATCAACCAATACCAACAAGATCTTCATCAACCATGTGAGGCGTATCGCACATCATATCAACATAAAAAAATGAAACAAATCTGCTCTCCAATAGTTCAAGGGGGTCCCACCTACTAGTATTATTTAGTCTTTAATAGTAATAGGCTTTAGCAACACTTTGTGGGCAAAACTTCGTTGACATTTTCAATCGTCAACAGACAACATTTAGGGCAAGATATGGGCATTATCAATTCACGATAGTACCATTTGGACTATCAAATGGCCCAACTGTTTTTATGTTCCTGATGAATGGAGTGTTCAGGGAATACCATAATTGTGTTCCTGGATGATATACTCATTTACTCAAATATAGAGGAGGAAATGAGCAACATTTAAGAATGGTGCTAAAAGTTTTAAGAGAGAAAAAATTGTATGCTAAGATAAGTAAGTGCACCTTTTATCAAAAGAAGATTCACTACATGGGGCATATAATTTCTGCAAAAGGGATAACAGTTGGTCCGAAGAAGATAAAGACCATTAGAGGATGGCTAGTGCCAAGAAGTGTTACATAGGTCATATCATTCATGGGTATTGCAGGGTATTACCGAAGATTCATAAAAGGATTATCAAAGATTGCAAGCCCAATGACTTCTTTGCAGAAGAAGGGAGTGAAATTTGAATGGACTCCCAAGTGTGAAGAGAGATTTCGGTAGCTAAAAGACATCTTGGCGAGTGCGTCAATCTTGAATATTGCAGATTTGGATGAAGATTTTTTGTTGTGCACAGATGCATGCAAGGAAGGGCTCGGTGGAGTCCTTGCACAAAAAGATCATGTGGTATGCTATGAGTCTACAAAATTAAAAGAGCATGAGAGGAATTATGCTACACATGACTTAGAATTAGAAGCCATTATTCATGCATTAAAAATGTGGAGACATTACCTCATGGGGAGGAAATCTGAGTTAAGGATAGACCACTGTGTTCTGAAACATTTGTTTGGAAAACCCACATTAAATGACAGGAAAAGTAGATGGCTTGAATTTCTGAGTGAATATGACTTTGAAATTAAGCACACAAAAGGAAAGGAAAATCAGGTGGTTGATGCACTGAGCATAAGAGCTCATGAAATGCATATTGCAATCATTATCATGTACACCATAGATTTAAAAGACAGAATTTTAGGGGCTGCAAATTCAAATCAACACTATTTGAGAATAAAAGAAACATTACAACATGGACATTTTCAGCAAAATTTAAAGACTTTGAGCTAAAAGAAGATGGAATTCTCATGTACAAAGATAAAGTATATGTGTTGAATTCCAATGAGCTGAAAAAATACAATGATGAAGGAAATGCACAATGTGCCATATGTTGGGCACCCAGGTTATCAAAAAACAATTGTGGTTGTAAGAAGCCAATATTTTTGGTCTGGAATGAAGAAAGAGGTGGATAATTATATAGCCAGGTTCCTAGAGTGTCAAAAGGTGAAGATTGAACATAGACATCCAACAAGACTTTTATAGCCATTTCCCATTCCATAATGGAAGTGGGAAGTAGTCACATTGGGTTTTATTACTAAGTTGCCAAGAACAATGAAGCAACATGATTCTATCATTGTGGTGGTGGATAAATTAACTAGGGAATACATTTTATTCTAGTGAAGACTACACACAAGGCAACAAATATTGAAGAAATTTGTATGGACGAAGTTGTCAGGCTACATGGAGTGCCTAAGGCAATTGTCTCAGATAGAGATCCCAAGCTAACATCCAATTTTTGGAAATCTTTGTTCATAGGCTTTGGGACAAATCTAAATCTCAGTACAGTGTATCACCCAGAGTTAGATGGAAAAATAGATAGGACCAACGGAATAATTGAGCACATGCTCATAATGTATGTGATGGATGATCCATCAAAGTGGGAGGATTATATTCATTTAGTTGAATTTACTTACAATAATGGGTATCAAGCCTCATTAAAGATGAGCCTGTAGCATTGTATGGTAGGAAGTGTAACACACCAATGAGATAGGATCATCTAGCTGACAAAATGGTTAGTGGGACAGATTTGTTGAAGGAAATGGAAAAGCAAATGGCAAGATAACGCAAAATTTTAAGGTTGCCCAGGATAGGCGGAAAAGTCGTGCTGACAAGAACAAATTTTTCAGATATTTCAAAGTGGGTGAACATGTGTTTTTAAAATTAAAGACAAAGAGAAGTTCACTAAGATTCAGAAGCTGCCCAAAGTTGGCAACAAGATATTGTGGAACTTTTGAAATCTTAGAAAAGATAGGGCCAGTTGCATACATGCTAGCATTTTCTACATACATGAGAGTGCATAATGTATTTAATGTATCATTATTAAAGAAATAGGTGTCTAACCCTAACAACATAATTGATTGGACTGTGATCCATGTGGAACACAAAGGGGATTTTCGAGTGGAACCACTATGCATCCTAGACCGGAAAGTCTAAGTGCTCGGGAACAAATCCATAGGGCCAGTTGCATACATGCTAGCATTTTCTACATACATGAGAGTGCATAGTGTATTTAATGTGCCATTATTAAAGAAATAGGTGTATAACCCTAACAACATAATTGATTGGACTGTGATCCATGTGGAACACAAAGGGGATTTTCGAGTGGAACCACTATGCATCCTAGACCGGAAAGTCAAAGTGCTCGGGAACAAATCCATAGGGTCAGTAAAGGTTCAATGCACCTGCTACGATCCTAAAGATGCTACATGGTAGCACAAAGAAAACATGTGGGAAGAATACACACAATTTTTTGACAATTTTGAAGAAAACAAAATATAAGAATGCAAGACTCCATTTTGAGAAACTAGAGTTTTGGAACCACATCTCAAAGTCCTAACCAACCTATGTTGAGGGCCCTGATAAAAGAATGGTACAACCCGATGGACTGAGAACAGTGAATGGGGTGTTGAAATTTCTCCTGCCCAGCACCCAATAGTTAATTCTAAATAAATCACTTGTTGAACTAAAACACAGTTGAGTAATCGACTAAACATGTAGCAGACGCATAAACAAGAAATCCAAATCATGCACACATGAATACCAATATTTTTTGGTAGATACCCTTTGAAAAATCCTGGAAGGAAAACCATTGTTGAGAATGATTTTATTATGCTAAAATCAAGGCTCTCGTAACAAGGATTGTTGGCCCTCGACCAAGTTTTGAGGAAACCTTGGTCAGGTTTGGACCACTTTTTGGACTTCAACACATTGGTCGAGGAAGGAGCGCCCAGGCGGAGTTGAGATCGTGGATCTCACCTATTTTGTGGGATATGTAGACCTGGTAAGGGGTTCTTTAGGGGTTTTGTAATGGGTTATGGGATGTCGGCCCATGGGGTTTTCCCATGTTGAGCCCTATTGCAAGGGATTGTAAAAGTATAAATAAGTAAGAATGTATGGTAGAAGTATAAGCTTCTTGAGTATTTTGTGGAGCTAAGTGTAAGTAGCTTGAACGGCTTTGTGCCAAGGAATGTACGTAAGTAAGGCTCTATGATTGTTGGAGAATTGGCTTTGTGCCTTGACCTAGTTTTGGAAGGAGGATTTGGTTCTCAGTGTGCAGATCTCCTATCATATGCGAAGCTTGGATCTGTGGCTTGGTGCACGGGAGTGAATGAATGTAAGATTCAAATGAATAATAAAGAAGGCGGAGCGGTTGGTGGACGTAGCCCCACACTGGGGTGAACCACGTATATCTTGTGTCTTTGGTTTTCTTTGTGTTGTGTTGTTTATGTTATGAATCTGCTCAGTGCTTTAATTATTATATATGATAGATAGATATGTTGTTGCTTAGTGCTTTACTTGTGTTAAGGATAAATGAATGTTAGATATAACTCAGTGTTAAGTGCTCATGATATATAATCATTTATTGTTACTGCGACGATATATTCTTGGGTACGTTCTGCGATGTTAATAAGACTAGGAAACTAACACATGTCATCTTCTAAGTGTTAATAGAATACCCTACGAAGTGTTATTATCACATATTTGTGTCTCAGCTTGGTTACAGACACCTACGTCCTGTAACCCCCCTGCTTCTACCTCGAGTGAGACTTCGCTTGCTTCGCAGGTGTCTCCTAAAGGGTTGGTAGTCAGGGTTTTGTTGGTGCCTTGTTAAGCGTTGAACCCTAGGTCTACCCTTGTGCCAACAAATGGTTCTGTTGCCGGGACCTGAAACTGTGATTGTTGGGAACTGAAGTAAAGAAAATCTTTGTGCGTAGATCTATTGCTGAAGTGTGCAGTACTCTACTTGACTTGCAAAGCTCTGTGCTAAGAAAGAAATTTGATCTGAAGAAAAGAGGTAAGATCTGAAAAGAGGTAAAGCTTTGTGCTTTGACAAGAGTAAGATAAGTGAAAAAATTTGTTTCGAAAGCATGAATTTAAGTATGTTTAATAGATTATGTCCTAGTCTAAAGGCTAGGGCGCAACTGAAAGAAAGAGTTGATTTGAGTAAATTTAATAGAAACGAAGAAAGATAGGTTATTCCTATGCATAGAAAGAATTTTTGGACTAACAAGTGGATGCAAGAACCTAGAACTTTTTTTTGCAGAGTGTAGGTCTAGCACTGTGATCTTAGTGCACAGTACAAAGGAGGTTGGGGAACATTTAAAAGAAAAAGAGGATTGGCATTATGCTATAATTGCAGAAGATCGGGACATCTTGCTAAGGAATGCCCTGGCGCGGGTCCTATTTTTCTTTGTTGTAAGATTGTTGGTCATGAGGTTGAGGATTGTCCAAGGATGATTGCTAAAGTTGAACGAATGAACATGAGACAAGAAAACTATGAAGGAAGTCAAGAGACTAAGGACATGTTAGAGAATCATAAAGAGAAAGAATCAAAAAAATCGCAGACTACGTTATTACATTTGAAAGAAATGATGGATGTTCACAAAAATATCAGTTTACCAGAGATCATGAAAGTAAAACAACGTATAAGTGAAAGAATAGAAGACTTCGACATAGATTGTGTCTTGGATAAAGAAACACAAGTTAATATTATGACAGAAGACACTTGTGAAATCTTGGGAAAGCCTACTGTGATACCTTCGTTGGGAAGGATAGGCTTGTTTAAGGGAAAGATGATATCCCTATGTGGAAGAGTTACTAATGTACCTACTATTATTCATGGAACATCGACTGAAGAGGATTTTGAAGTCATTAAGTTTGTTGAGAACAATGCCCCTTTTCCACTTTTGTTAGGTAAGACTTGGATTGAGAAGGATCGGATCAAAAGGAAAGTAGAGGAAGAAGCTACAGAAAAGAAAAATCAAGAACCAAGGGATTTCATAGCTAGAAAAATAGATTGAATAATAGAAGAATGAGAGCATACGTCGAAGCAACATAACAAAGTAACAACGCAGGAGGGACAGAAGGCAAGAGAATTATTTGTCAAGGTTGAAAGAATGAAAGAAGGTTTGAAGGACCTATCCATTCAAGAAAGAAGTATGTCCACTCAGGAAGTGTTAAGAAAAGGGATATTAACTTCAGACCCTTTGAGGGCACATCAACAGTGCGAAGTCACTACACTAGGGGAAGAAAAGAATAAAAATGGAAAGAGGATTCCAGAAACAGTTAAAGAGACTCAGATCACAAGAAATAAGTTAAGGAAGCTCAATAAAAAGAAAGATAAGTTGGAAAATCTACAAGAGGTTACAGAAATAAGATGGAAGACTTCGCAAACTGGAACCTCGCGGGAGGCAGGTTCGCAGGATTTGAACCTCCCTGGAATAGCAGAACCGCGCAAAATGGGACTTCGCCCTGGAAAAGTTATATGACCGTTGGAGGTGCCCCGACCATTAGAAGGATTCTCTGGAACAGTTAGAAAACACATTTATGAGATGATGGATTGATTTTGGAAGTTGAGACCGTGGCATAATGGACAGATTCACATTGATGGAAGCATTGTTGTCCGTTGGAAGAATCTGTTACGAGGCCTCGCTTATTTAACTTGTCGATCATTGCACCGGGACCACTTTTTGCTACCCATGATTAACTGAGCCAATAAGAGAATTGTTTGTGTGTCGAGCTATGTTATCAGAAACTAGACCTCATTGTTCGATTGTCTACCCCGCTTATCTGTTTCCCTACCCCGACCTATATGGTTAAAAGTTAGAATGTCAAACGAACCTACTAAATTAGAGAAGTCTGTCGAGGAGGTCCTTAAGAAGCTAATGGTTGAAAGACCGTTATCTGAAGGTGTTAGAAAAACAGGACTGTGGAATAATAAAATAAAACAAATGTGGAAACAAAACACAGAAGATACACAATACAATAGAGACACGGATTTATGTGGTTCACCCAGTGTGGGCTACGTCCACCAGAGAAATTGCCAGGTCCTTCCTTTATTATTATCTATCATATGAAGGGATACAACCTACAAAAAACCTACTGTAAATTCCTCTTCTTTCTCTCACAGTCTCATATCTCATAATACAATATTCGCCATCAATGATCCACCGGATCTTTTAATGACTTAGGGTTGAGTTTTAATTTTGCATGCATTAATTAACCATTTGAGAAAACTTAGTGAAGAATGATGAAAGAAGAGGAATTATAACAACCATATACATATGTGCAGATCTGAAATGCAATAAAAGACAGCAAACCATAACACGCAGATTGATAACGGAGTTCGGCACAACTTTGCCTACATCTCCGGGCCTTTTCTCTGTGAGGGAAGCTTCTTTATTTCTGTTCGAAAGCTCAAAAGTACATCGTTGCAATGCCAAATGGCTACAATACTGATCTGGTCATGTTCGTCCAGATCTCTAGAACCATGCAAAGAAAATGGCACGCAAAACGGACATCCGGAGCTTCCAGAAATGGTCCGACAGCGTCTCCTCCTCAACAGCTTCTCTGCCTCAAACTGGCTTTGGCTTGGCTTCTCCTCAGCATAACTCTGCTCTTAATGCCCTCAAAGCTATCCCCATGGCCTCAAACAGGCCTTGGTTATATATTTGGGAAGTTAGTTTTCCATCTCCAACTTCCTCCACGAATTTAGGCTCCAAAACTGCCCAATAACTCCCAAAAATGGATTAATTACATTAAAAATGGGCTAATTAACAATAAAAACCCAAAAAGTCGTTAGAAAACCCACTTTCTAACTATAAAATAGTTAAATACGGGCATAAGCCCCCGAGCCTTGGCACGCACCCTCTTGGAATGATCATATACGTTTCATATGGCCTAGCGCTAGCCCAAAGGGCTTAAGCGCTGGCCCTAACCTCTATTCGGCGCTCGATCATATGGTGTTTTGCACGTGCCCTCGGGCTAACGGTTATAACCGCGCCCCTAACCGTCCGTCAACCCATATTAAAAGTCGCGCCCAAACAACAGGTCATGTGATAGTTTTCCATACGACCGGAGCTTTGGTTATTGGTTAACATTCCTCGCGCGTTATATATAAACGGTTACATGTATGTAGAATAATATGACCGCGGGACGGGGCTAAGCCCCGGCCCGTTCCCCCCGCCAAACAATACATAGTTTGAATTTAAATAATTTTAAACCTGCATGTATTACAAGTAACACCCAGTGGTCTGTTGGTCGGACGGTCGTTGCGAAGGAGTAGCCGGTGGGGGAGGTCACCGGTTCGAATCCGGTCGACCACAATATATTTTGATTAACACCAGAACCAATAAACCAATACTGGGGTGCCACGTGGCATCCCGTGATTGGGCCACGTGGCACCCAATCACTTGCCAAACAAACGCCATGTGTCAGCAAACGATTCGTCCAAGTCATCTTCCACACATCGTTGACGTACGCTCTATCACCTACCGCGTCATTCCAGCCACGTCATCGTACGGTCGCCATGTCAGATGCTGATGTCATCCGTGCCACGTGTCACCCTTCCAGTGGTGACGCGTGTCATCTTCGGATTGGCCCAACTGTGCGCCAAAAAGTCCAAATCTGCCTGCCACGTGTCACTCCCTGGAGCTACCACGTGTCACCTGTACAGACCTGCCACATGTCGTCTATACGGACCTGCCACGTCAGCGTCCGTACGGACTGCACAGTCGGCAATTTTTTTGCATGTTTGACTTTTCGGACAGAATGTGATATCTTCTCCACACGGACTCCGTTTGACAAAGTAAATATACCACTGGAATCAGGAAGATGAGACGGACGCAATGGTGTTGGTTTCGTCAGATTCTGAGCACTTTCATTTTTTAGCAGTTTTCAAGCCCTGTGAGGCTTCTGAATCCGATTTCGGATCACACCTCCCCACAATAAGACCTTTTGGTCCCCAAAAGGTTACTGACCACTCAATAAGCTCAGGATAGGCCACCCGACTTGCTCTTTGTCTCTGAAAAATGATTACATTAATGGAAGCAAAATACAATGAAGTTGAGACATCCACTTCTGGCAGAACCAAGTGACTGTTTTCGTTCCTTCACGATGTTCCTCTTGCTTCGCTGCTAATCCTTCCTCCTTCGTGGGTACATGCAAAATCCTTTTGTCCTTCCTTGGACGAAGCTCCGGATTAAGCTTCCAACAACTAGCCTTTTGATGTCCACTCTTGTTGCAAAACGTGCAATGAGTTTTTGGCATCCAGACCTGTTTACCCTTCTCTTTCTTCCGTTGTAGACTTGAGCCTTTATGTCATGTTTCCTTCCTGGTCGACATAGGTTTCCTGTACAAAGTTTGTCTCTTCCAACACTTGGCAACACAATGCTTAGGTGAATGACAATAAGTACATGGATAAAGATTCCACAAGTTCCGGTTTACT
>ML791430.1:261852-277457 GCA_009831015.1 Picea engelmannii
ATTTATTTGTCAATTAAGTCCCCCCCTTATCACCTTTTCATTCTAATTCTCCATTGACTTAGGCTTAAGTGACTTTTCCTAAGTATTTTGGCTTAATTCATCGTTTAGCCTCAATTCCTCCTTATTTCTCCATCTAGTTCCCTATTTGTGCCTGACTATAGTCTATGGGAACATATAGACTACTAAGTCACTCCCTGCTGGCCTAATCTTGGGGACGGGACATCACAAAATCTAGAAGCACAGTTACAGGAGGCACGACAATAGGCATTTTCAGTGCAGGTGCAGATGAAGTTGATCACTACGGTAAAAAGAATGAAGAGATCCTAGTAGCAGCGCGCAGTACAACAACAAATCACTGCCATCCAGGGTAGGGTAATGGATGTCATGCAGAAGCTGCAACCTATGCAGGATGAATCCTGCAAGGTGTTCGAAGAGATTGATGGACGAGGCTCGCAACTAGACCAAGTGGTTGCAACAGTAGAACAACGCCTCAAAGGATTGTTACAGAGCAGACGATCCAGGAGCTCGTTGAGTAGGAGGCTCAGGCAAAGCAGCAAGTCGAGGAAGCTCGAGTTAATCTTGAGGCCTTCGAAGCAGCATTGACCAGACCTGAGTGACTCAGGACGAGTCACAGGTGAGTGTTGGGGGCTTGTTGGCCCTCAACCAAGTTTTAAGGAAACCTTGGTCAGGTTTGGACCACTTTTTCGACTTTGACACATTGGTCGAGGAAGGAGCGCCCAGGTGAAGTTGAGATCACAGATCTCACCTATTTTTCGGGCTATGTGGACCCAGTAAGGGGTTCTCTAGGGTTTTTGTAATGGGTTATGGGATGTCAGCCCATGGGGTTTTCCCATGTTGAGCCCTATTGTAAGGGATTGTAAAAGTATAAATAAGTAAGAATGTATGGTAGAAGTAGAAGCTTTTTTGTGTAGTTTGTGGAGCTAAGTGCAAGTATCTTGAACGGATTTGTGCCAAGGAATGTATGTGAGTAAGGCTTTGTGCTTGATAGAGAGTTTTTTTTGTGCCTTGACCTAGTTTTGGAAGGAGGATCTAATGCTCAGTGCGTAGATCTCTTGTCCTATGCGAAGCTTGGCTCTGTGGCTTGGTGCACAGGAGTGAATGAATGTAAGATTTAGATGAATAATAAAGAAGGCGAAGCGGTTGGTGGACGTAGCCCCACACTGGGGTGAACCACGTATATCTTGTGTATTTGGTTTGCTTTGTGTTGTGTTGTTTATGTTATGAATCTTCTCAGTGCTTTGATTATTATGTATGATAGATAGATATGTTGTTGCTTAGTGCTTTACTTCTGTTAAGGATAAATTAATGTTAGATCTAACTCAATGCTAAGTGCTCAGGATATATAATCATTTATTGTTACTGCGTTGATCTATTCTTGGGTACGTTCTGTGATGTTAATAAGACTAGGAAACTAACACATGTCATCTTCTAAGTGTTAATAGAATACCCTACGAAGTGTTATTATCACATATATGTTTCCCATCTTGGTTACAGACACCTGCGTCCTATAACCCCCCCTGCGTTGAACCCTAGGTCTGCCCTTGTGCCAATAGGGATAATGGCCCACTGAAAGAAATACAACTGCAGACAAACCTGACAAAGCCTGACCTGATGTACGAACCAGAACTTCATGTTTTTCGAGGTGTACACAACTTTTCTTCAGCAAACCCATGTATCTATGTGATTGTCTCCACTAAAACTCACATACATGTACGGAAAGATTGTATGGAAAACTTTTGTATGATGCGACCCTCTCTTGTAGCTTCCTTCAAATGAAACCCACCTTCATTGCCTTTGTTCTCTCTTCTCCTTAACCTAATCTCTAGATGGAAGTCATTCTCCACCTATCTAAGATGTTGAATCATAGTGCTTCATGATCCAATACTATGTTTCGATTCTCTCAACACATGTCAAGTATCAAGTATCTTTCTTCTTAACCCTAGACTTGATTTTATAATTGTGAGTTATATCTCCAAAGTGATTGCATGTTGATATTACTTCTCACACTCACTTGAGATTTAGAAACATGTTAATTACTTTTAGCACTTTCCTTAAATAACTTGATTAACTAATTACATAATTAATTGACAAAAGCAATTTACTTTAATAATTCTTTTAATCAAAGTAAATTCAAGCTAAGGATAGAAGGCTTTGGAAAATTTCCACATGTCTACACACATAGACCTGTGGAAATACATGTTTGATGCTAACACTAACATCAACACTCCCTCTTAGTAAGAAAGGTATTCTACACCACTCCAAGTCTGTCTCCGAAGAGTACAAACTTCCCTTTCTCTAAGGGTTTGGTCAGAATATTTGCAACCTGCTTATCTATGGAAATATATTGAAGCTTCATTGCCCTTTTGGCTCTTATCTCAAATCAAGTGGTACCTGGTCTCTATATGTTTGGACAGTCCTGAAATATTGGATTCTCCGATAGTTTGATACAACTTTGATTATCGCAGTATATCATCGTAGGCTCCAACTCCTTATCAAATAATCATGTAAGAAATTTGTGAAGCCAAATGGATTCACAACTAGCCATACTCACTGCCATATACTCTACCTCTGCTGAATTGAGTGCTACAGAATCCTGCTTCCTGCTAAACCAGGTAATCACTATTGATACCAAGCTGAAACAACACCCCGAGGTGCTTTTTCTATCTACTGCACTCCCTACCCAATATGAGTCTGTATATCCCTGCAACTCCACTCCATCTCCTCTAATATATCTCAATCCATACTCCATTGTACCTCTCAAGTACTTGAGCACATGTTTTTCTATGATCCAATGCACGTGCCCCAACTCCACCATGAACTGACTCAATGTGTTCATAGAAAAACAAATATTTGGCCTAGTGTTGACCAAATAAATCAAGGACCCTATCAACTGCTTGTATATCCTGGGATCCACCAACTTTGAATCTGAAGTGATCACCTTCTTCAGATTGGTAATCATAGGTGTAGCAATCGGTTTACAGTCCTCCATCACGAATCTCCTCAATATATCTACTGCATACTTCTCTTGTCCAAGGAAGATCTCTCATGATACCTGCCATACCTGTAACCCCAAGAAATAATGCATCAATCCAATGTCCTTCATCTTGAACTCACTAGCTAAATCTACTTTGCACCCTGCAATGAGCTCCTCTGCACCTATGAGAAATAAATCATCAACGTAAAAAACCAACATGAGTGGATCTGACCCAACACGTATGAAGTACAAGTTAGGATCTACCTCACTCTTAGAAAAGTTCGTACTCTGCAAGTGTCCGTCAATCATAGAATACCACGCCCTGGGTACCAGTTTGAGTCTCCACAAGGCTTTATTAATCATACAGACATGAGACTCCCTCCCATGTACCTCAATGCCATGAGGTTGCTCTATGTATACTTCTTCCTCAATGATCCCATTGAAAGTTGTTTTCACATCCATCTGATGTATCCTCCACCTCATAACAGAAGCATTAGAAATAACATCTCGAATAGAAGCATACTTGGTGACTGAAGAAAACGTCTCCTTGTCGTCTACTCCCTCTTTATGGAAGAACCCTATCGCCACAAACCTCGCTTTTAACTTCTCGATGCTACCATCTACAACATGCTTGATCTTCTAGAGCCACCTAGAACTCACAACTGACTTCCCCTCTAGTCTTGGCACTATGTCCCATAAATCATTCCTCATAACAGAGTTGTACTCCTCTACCATGTCATCCCGCCATACTTGTTGATCTGCTACTTCCTGAAAATTGGAAGGCTCAATATCAACGATGCTACTCATAAGCACAATATAGTTTGGAAACTTCTTCGAAGGCTTTCGCTCTCTAACTGCACTCCTAGGAGCCTCACCAGCATCCCTCAATGTCTCTAATAGCCACCAAGGTATCCTGACAGGACTGGAAGGGGATAACTCCTCCTCCCCACCTGAAGTCTAAACTGTTGACTACTGCTCATCCTGTGGAGCCTAATGCTTCTTGTCCTCTGTCAATGATGATGACTCCCGAGATTTGTTAGATGCCAATTTCTCTTCAAACTTAACATCTCTACTCACAAATGTCTTATGTTGTGCTAGAATGAAGATCATGTAATCCTTTGAGGTCTCAATGTACCCCACAAATAGACCCTTTTGTCATGAAGGCTCCAACTTCGTCCTTTTCTCCACGAGAACATGGATGTAAATCGGACAACCAAAGATCCTCAAATGACCAATCTCTAGCTTCACTCCTGAGAATGCCTCCTATGCAGTCTTGTCCCCCAATATCCTATGAGGACTCATGTTCTGCATATACACCGTTGTGTTACATTCCTATGCTCACAGAAACATAGGCAACTCTTGATCATGTATCATAGCCTTGACAGAACCGGTGATGGACTAATTATTTATCTCTGCAACCCCATTTTCTTGAGGGTTGTATGAGAATTTGTTAAGCCAAAGGGCATAACCAACCATTTGAAGAGACCTTCTTTAGATTTGAAGGTTGTCTTCCATATACGATTTGGTTCGATGGGAACCTGGTGGTAGCCATACTTTAGGTCAATCTTGCTAAAGAAATTTCCCCCCTTGAGTTGGTTAAGAAGGTCATCAATCTTGGGAATTGAGTACCAGTTCTTGACTGTGATTTTGTTTAAGGCTCTGTAATCAATGCAGAGTCACCAAGTCCCGTCCTTCTTCTGCATCAATACAATCGAGCTTCTGCAAGGGGAGGAGTTGGGTCTGATGTGCCCCTTTTGAAGAAGCTCTTGGATCTGATGCCTGATTTCGTCATTTTCCATCAGCGAGCGATGATAGAAAGGTCCATTAGGTAGAGGTGCATCGGGGGTGAGATCAATTGGATGCTTGAATTGGCAGTGCGTCGGTACCCCGGTGGGTGAGGAGAATATGTCTTTGTATTCTTCCATTATCCTGTCCACTTGCTTCTACTGCAAAGAGAGGCTCTGTGTAGAGGCCACAGATGTGGTGGCTACCTTCTGCTTACTGTGAGCACGGATCACAAAGAAGACTAAATTCTCGGTCTATGAAATGACCTTACTGCATTGCTTAACAGAGATTAAAGAAATAGTGCTAGGTGACACTACCTCTGGTATCTTGTACAATTGTCTACCCAAAGTAATAATAACACTGTGGGGTCTAGACTCATACACAACATGACGCTTCCACAAATATGGTTGTCCTAAAAGAACATCACAAACTTCAATGGGAGCAATATCACACAATACCTCATCTTTGAAAGGCTTGATGCCGCAAGGCAGACAACACTGTTGGCTGATACAAAAATCTCTTCCTTGGCGAAGCCAGCTGATGCTGTAGGGTTGCAGGTGTGGTGTCGTTGGCAGGTCCAGCCGCTTGACGACCTCTGCTGAAATCGGGTTCTTATGGCTGCCGCTATCGACAATAAAATGAAGCGGAGCCCCCTTTGCCCACATCTGTGAGTGAAAGAGGTGTTCCCCTTCCTCTAGTTCTTCTAGGTCAAACTTTAGTGGTAGCGATAGTGGCATTGGGTTCAACATCAATAATCTGCTTCCCTCCTTTGGGATTTGATTTGGAATCAGAATCGACCTCTGACTCGAAAGCCTTCAACTCGGCCACGAGTGACTTCTTGGAGGGACATTCTTCAGTGTTGTGCCAAGGGATTTTATGTTACTCACACCATTTTCCTGTGTCCTTCTTTGTCTTCTCATTGCCCTTCTTGCGTTGCGGCTTGGACTGGTTGTCCTGAGAGTGGCCATATTTTCTCTGTCCCTTGTTGTGTGGGTTGGGGCCGCCTTTGCCCTGCTTCAGTTGTGAGGAGTTTGCAGATCCAAACTCTCGCCTCTTCTGCTTAAATTTATGCTCGATCTTGACAACGTATCTATAAGCCATACCAAATAAGGTGATGTCCAAAAACTCCACTTCTGTTTGAATGTATCTATGCAAACAACCGTGGTATTTGAGCACCATATGTCACTCAGAGTCTTTGATACCCAATTTGGTGCGCAGGGTATGGAAAATATTGGTGAAATCTGGTACTGCCTGGTCCCTTTCTTGACGCAAGGTGGTCCAGCTGGTGTACTGGTCATTGTAGCTTCCAATAGGGTAGTACTATTCTTTAATGGCATCCTAGAAGGAATCCCATGTAGGGGCAACCAAAAATATTGCAGATTCCTCTATGGCCCATTGCTCAGAGTAAGTGTCCCACCAGTCCTTAACATGGGGGATGACCTTGAGGAGTGCAAAAGTAATCTTTTCCCTATCGGAAAAATTGTGGACCGAAAAATACCCTTTCAGCAGATTCAACCATTTATCTACAACATCTACATCTATTAGTCCTTCAAATAATGGAATATCAAAATTTACTTGTACCTTGAAGGGGGTTGCATGGCCACTTGATGAAGATGCTTCTCCTGTGGGCAGCCGCTGAAGGATCTGTGCAAAGTTGTCCATCATTTCGTTCCTTTGACGCACTGGGGCTTCCTCGAGCAACATTTTAAAAGGATCTCCTACTCCATCATCTTTATTTTTGTCTCCCATGGCTTGTTTTCAGGCTCGGTGTGGCTGATCTTGCAATGACTCGATTGGTTTGAGTCCCAACTTCTTGTACCCAGATCTTGTCAGGGACATGCATGAAGAAAAATAAATGAAAAGTAGATCATTCTGATACCACTGATCCGGATTTAGGAGCGGAACGAACTGATTAACAGACTGAATACAATAAACACAGAGATATGAAGAACACCACATATATCCAGTGAACAATATCTTCTATTGAATAAATGAAATAGGTTGAAACTATAAAACTGTAGAATTGAAACACTTGCTCGAATGGTGGTAGCTATCTCTGAGAAGAGATGTGGTTGCTACGCGCATCCTTCTGAGAAAAATGATTACAATGAGGCTCCAGAGGCCTTTTTGATATCACTCATGAATGCCAAAACCCTAGACATCCAAAAACCTAACCCTAGGAAGTGAAATGCTAAGAGTCATGTGGGCCCCTATGCGTAAGTTGGTACCTCAACTTCTCGATGTCGTAACTTTTGCATACAACCTCCGTTTTAGGCGCTTGATAGCCCGTTGGAAAGGTATTTCAGAGAACTACACATTATGCTATCAAACTCTGGCTCTGTCTATAGTTTGACTATGGAGAGCCAAAAAAAACATTGTTTAGGGGTCCAAAACGACCCTGGAAGTATAACAAGATGTGCTGACATGAAAGCATACAAAATAAGTCAGTTGGATTAGGTGAGAGGCCACCTGGAATATGTGTAGGGCTTCAGATAGCCCCAAAAGTGTAGAACCCACAATTACAAAGAAGTACAAAAGAACGTGTTGAACTAAAAATAGACAAGAGGAGCTAGTTGGAATAGGTGGGTGGCCACCAATATCCACCTGGATCATCCCTCCTGGACAACTTTTTTTAGAGAAGAAGAAGATTCCAAGAAGTCAAAGGAAGACCACTGAATAATTGAAGAATACCCCGGAAGAGAAGTCGACCCACAGGAAAAGAATAAAGTGGAAATAGAATTCCAAGAAGAGAAGTTGGTCCCAACTAAGTGACTTGAAGACTATAAATAAAGTGACACCTTGCTCATTTGATCACTCACTCACACAACTATCTCACTCAAGAAGAAGGCGCGAGTATGAGGCAAAAAGAAGACACATCTACTACAACAACTGGGGTTTGTTGGTGGTTCTTGGTGGTTTTTCTTGTGCGCTACCTCTAGAAGAGTTGTGCTAGGGTTGTGACACAACTGTCTACCCTCGCTAGGGTTTGACAAGGAGAAGAGATAAGTTCTTGTATCATGGTTTATTCATTATCACTTTTTCTCTTGTGAATAGAGCTTGTTCATGGTTGTATTGTATTATTAGAAAGATTCTCTCTAAGAAAATTTTGTTGGGGTTTTCCCCGGGTTTGGGGTTTTCCCAAGATAAATCTTTGTGTCTTCTTGTGCTTGTCTATCTGATTCTAAATCCTGCTTATATTTTCAGTATATGGTTATTGAACATTAAATGAAGATCAAAATACTCTTGTAAATCTATTGCTACTAAAAATGTATGAAAATCTAACACGACTACTTCGAAGCCTTCATCTACTTCTAATGCCTATGTCATGGAGCATAGTAAGGAGGTGTCAGTGGTGGGCATTGCAACATTGGAGGTCAACCATTTACATTCCATATATGAAAAATGATGCAATAATTTTCTTATTTAATGGGTATTGGCCTCCCACTTCAACTTTATATTAGTGGATTCATTCATCTTGGACAAAGAAATGTGAGATCTCTCTTTGTTCCAAAGGTTCCTTTTATTGTTTAGTTTTTTGTTCATGTTGTATTAGAGAGTTTTTGAGGAGGGTCCTCGGTTTTGGGGAAACATTTGGATTTTATAACTCGTTGGTTCCCAAATTTTGATCTTAACTCTATGTCAATAATAGAATGATGGTTTGGGTTCACCTTCCTAATTTTTCATTATATTTATAACATCTACCAGTTTTCGAGGATATAGGGAACTCTTTGGGAACATACATTAAATCAAATCTTGAGAGAGCTCTGGCAAGATTATGTACATATGCTCGCATTTGCGTTGAGATCGACCTTAGTAAGGGTCTTCTGAATAAAGTGTTTCTCAATTGGAAATTTGTTCAACACATCCGAGTCTTAGATTATGACAACATAACATTTCATTGTTGGATATGTCATCTACTAAGACATCTATAAGCCAATTGTCCCCATGCTCACGCTCATCCTCCCAAGAACAAAAGGACAAGATCAAAATAAAAAGGATGGAATTTTCTAAAAAATGATGATGATTAGAATGAGGATCAACACTCGCAAGTATTGACGAATTAATCAATTCCTCCTTTAGGGGCTAACATTGAAGATCTGAATACCTAACTTTCCTCCTTGAAGGAGTTAGTTGTTCTTGAAGCTTATTTAGGTGGAACAAAGAAACTTCATGAAACTGATTCAGATAAATATTTAGTGACCTCTATGAATCTTGATAATCTGCCTCCTAATATACAATTAGTTATTTTGTAGATATTTTTTTAGTGGGGTGGCAAAAGGTAAAAAAGTAGAAGGAGAAAAATGAGAGAATTGATGATTATCTTTTAAAGGGTAAGAAATAATCTGTATTTTAATTCCTGTACTTTTGTAAGTGTAATTTGCATCTATACTCTTATTAGTGCATTTAACATCCGTGTTTGCTCTTTTGTATAGTGCCATAAACACATGAAAAATGTGATTTTTTTCTTCAATGAATATAAATTGCGATTTTTTTTTTCTTGAAAAAAAAACATGCACAGATATATATTATAGTTGAACTTCATCTTTTTGTACTATAACACATTTTGTACTTTTCGATGACCTCATGCAACTAACTCTAACAAACATGTGTGAATTTAATAATAATAATAATATATTTTTAAGGTCATGACCAAGCCATACACCAATTGGTGTATGATACCCCTTGTTTGTGGGATAAGGGACCCCCTCCATGCAACGATTAGCCTAAATGGGCCTAATGGTTAAGAACATGTGTTTCCTCCTAAGAGGTCGCAAGTTCAAATCCAAAGGGGAGTAGGGTATGTATACCTCTGTAGACTTTACCAGTTAAATCGTTGGGTGGAGGGGGTTCTCAATTTCCCCATTTATCCACTTCTCCCTCTTGCATACTTATCTATGACACCACCTTCATTGCATGATACCTTCATTAATGGTACCTTGTTGGTGCATCCTCCATAGAGAACCATACCTTGGATGACGTAATGTTAATTCCTTTCATACCCTTTCCTTTCATACCCTCCATTTGATTTCATTATAAGTAGATCTTTAATTTGTTTATTATTATTAATTATTATATATTTAATAATAATAATAATATAATTTTAAGGTCACTACCAAGCCATATACCAAATTGATGTATAAGACCCCTTGTTTGTCGGACAATTAACCCCTTAACTCAACTATTTGAATCCTAAAGTTTAGGGAAGTATACATACCCTATCCCCTAGATTTAAACATGTAAACTCTTAGAAAAAAAACACATCTTCTTAATCTAATTTAATTTTGTTTCCTCGTTACAATATATTTAATTTAATAATTTAATAGATACCAAATTAATATTAATATGAATATCTTGTGAGTCAATCTCTATCCATTTTTGTTTTTTATAATGATGTAAAATGTGTAGAATTGGTCCTATGCAGTGCAAGTCTTCTAGCAGAGGCCTAGGACTCCATCCCTCATTCCCCATCTGTCGTTAATAATCTCCTGGAGTAATCATCGATGGCCAAAAACATCAAATATTTGGTATTGGTGGTAGCTATTAGTTTTATGATTGAGTCGATCCAGAGCCACAATGAAGCAGGTGGATTTCACTGTGATTCGGGTGCCACTGCACAAATCCAAGCAGATTACATGCCTGGAATCATCACCTTGGATGGTAAATCACAGGACTGGAATAAGATCCCTGGCTACTCATTTCCTCTCCGCCCCGCCCTCGATCCAGACGAGGATAAAGAATATACAGGCGGCAAAATGACTGTTAAGGTCTCTCTATTCAAAGAACACTATTAGTGCTGCTTTCCTCTTCAATCAAATGATCAAACTTTCCAGATGGGGACAATGTGCTGGAAGCTGCAGAAATCTTGATTTCTGCAGTATTTTCTAATCGTCATATCAGTTTGCAAGCCGGGTTTTGTCTTTAATGCCAATTTTTCTTTACAGTATGTATTTTTGGTTTTATTTCATTTTGATTTTTGGCGTGCGTGTGTTATGCTGCTCCAGGCCTTGCATGATGGTCGCAATGTTTTCTTCCTGCTAGAAGTACCGGGGGAATATCGTTATGTGCAAGGGTAAGCCGGTTAAATTCGTTCAAAATCATCGACAATATTCAATATTTTGATTGCACAATTTCTACAGAAATAACCATATAAGGACGAGGATGAGAAATTGCAAGGGGGAAAAATTACTTGCAAAAGTTGACAGAAAGGGAACCAATTTATATTTATTTAAATTAGTCCGAACTCACAATTTTTTTGGGATGAATGCTGCATATAATACTACGTCAAACTTGGCCAACAACTTAATTTCTAGGGTTCTATGCCCACCAAGGTTTGACGCTGAGTCATTACCATGGTGACGCCCTGTCTCAGCCACGAAGCCACAGTCCGGCGTACCTGCCTTCACAAATGAGATTGCCCATAACATTTCTTATCCTAAATGGTTCAGTTTTTTTTAATGGAGTAAAACTGAAATGACATAAGAATTCTTGTTGTAGTTTCGTGTTAGACAGAATTAGGAGAATTTCACAAACGAGGTTGCCCACAACATTTCTTATCCTAAATGGTTAGGCCTTTTTCCTAATGGAATAAAACTGAAATCACAGAAGAGTTAAACACATGTAGTGAACTGAAATGACATAAGAATTCTTGTTATGGTTTCGTGTTAGATAGAAGTAGGAGAAGCTCACAAATGAGATTACCCACAACATTTCTTATCCTAAATGGTTAGGCCTTTTTTCTAATGGAATAAAACTGAAATGACAGAGGAGTTAAAAACATGTAGTGACAGACCATGTGATACCTTAATCATAATTCATTAAAGACAGATGAAAATTGCTCCGTGTAGATTTTGGTTATTGACAACTCAGATCACCCACAACATTTCTTATCCTAAATGGTTAGGCCTTTTTTCTAATGGAATAAAACTGAAATGACAGAGGAGGTCAAAACATGTAGTGACAGACCTTGCGATACCTTAATCATAATTTATTAAAGACAGATGAAATTTGTTCGGTGTAGTTTTTGGTTATTGACAATTGGCAGTCAGAAAAGAACAAGTGGGTTTAGTCTGATGATTGGTTATGACCACCTGGCAATTGCCAATTACACACTATTCATAACTTCAAATTGTTTGGAATATTCACATTTGTCATGTCAAATGTAGATATTTTTTGGAAAACAAATAGATGCACAATTCATTGACGAGTCCAATGTCACTGCAACCCCTTTATTTAATCTAATCAAGAAAATGCATGAGTTATGCTCTATCTTGTGTTGTGCTGAATGCAGAAAGCAAACGAGCTGCCCTTCTGTATCACTCATGTTCCAAGTTGGCGGTAATGCAATATATCACAATGTACGTGTAGTTTGTGTAACGTAAGCCTCAAATTTTGTTTTTTTAGTGGATTAGATGTAAGATGTAAGCCATCAACTAAGAAATGAATGCATCTTTCATGTTCTACACTGTTGTCAATTACATTTGTTGCCTTGGAATGTCCAATCCTTGTGTTTCTAGTTTATTGCTTGAAAAATATGATTTTTTCCAACGAGGAAAAATGTTGAAGAAAGCATGATAGACAATTTACAAACTATTTCAAGCAGATGGGTGCTTGCAAAGAGACAGTTGACAGTTGTACGAGCAAAAGTTGCGGTGGTCATGAAGTGGACATAATGCACTTCTCAATAGGAACTGCAATTCCAGGTCGTTTGTATGGTGCCAACATAATTGATAATACGAATGGCACTGGAGAAGATAGGTATTTTGAGGTTTCTGTCCAGTATATTAGATTATTCCATTTTAGAAGGTAGTTCTTTGACTGTTATTTTCATTTTTTATATGGGTTAAATGGTATGATCATCATCTTCCTTTTACAGGTTTGGCCATTTGGTTGATCTATATGCTTGGAATCCACACTGTCGGTATCTTGATGGAATGGGTCCTCAAGGTATACCCAAAATTTCTTTGTTGACATCCATAGTGCCTTTTGGCATTGGCATGCTATTAGTACTAGTCACTATGTAAATGCTTGAAAGCGTCAAAACCTGCTTTGATCTTTTGCAATGATATTCTTGTATGGTTTTGCTGGCAAATGATTCCTAGACTAGCACAGGTCAATCTCACCTCCAAATTTGTGATGCACTAAGAGGTATCAGATTTCTTGAGTTAACAATCACAATGTTTTTGCACCCACTTTGTGTGGTTAAATAGTGTTAATGTGGCTAACAATATTTAATCAAACCAAGTGGGTGTGAAAACATTGTGATTGCTACTCGAGGAATTCGATACCTTTCGAAGCATAGCAGATCTAAGATTAAGATGGATCTGTTCTAGTTATTATTATTATAAACTTCAGATTAGTGTGAGGTTGGCCGTCTTAACTTCGAGGCATGTTTAAAAGAAAAAAAAAAACATACACAAACATTCCCCCCCACGTAGGATGTAGAATGCGCCTCTTACTGCAATAATTGTTTTTGAATCAACAAAATATGAAAAAGAGAAGGAAAGATTATTTAACCACACCAAGTGGGTGCGAAAACATTGTGATTGCTACTTCAAGGAATTTTAAAATTTATACCTCTCAATGGATGACAAATCCAGTATTAAGATGGATATGTGCTAGCTATTATTATTAACTTCATATGAGTCTACCTTCTTTTAAAAGAAAAAACATACATAAACAATATGTCAGGCCCAACATTACACACAAACATAAAATTTTTGTGGATCCCCCCTACTCAGCTTGTAGAGTGGGCCTTTTGGTGTAATGATTGTTCTTGAAATCAACAAAATGAAAAATAGAAGGAAACGAGTAAGAAAATTTGAGTGGTTATTTGAAAGTGCTTTAGTATTATTTCCCTTTTGAATCACAATTAAGAGATAGATGTTCACTTGAGCAACGTTAGAAAATTTGTTGCCTAATGAGAGTTTTGGCAAGATGCTTCTTTTCACCTCAAGTGTCAAGCATCCACTGTAAATGTGGATGAACCTGCACATATAAGCTCTAGATAGCAAAGGACATACATAGTTTGCAGAAAAATGAGAAAAAACGGAAACGAGAGAGAGAGAATCAAAGAATTGTATTAATTGAATGAATGAATGATAATTTTCACATGATATACTTTGTATAACTCAACTAATGCGCACTGGAAGAGAAGCCAATGCGCCATAGTGGTGGTCTAGAGTGATCTGGACACACACCGACAGTTACGGGATTTAACTGCCACCTAGTCTAAGTCAACTAGCCTCTTAGTCCTCAGTTAACTGACTGAAAGCATCAATAATGCACCACTTTTGTGATAATCCCAAGGACAATGCGCATTAGCAGTGATGATCCCAATGCTGCATGGTGATGGAACCAATGTAGCATCAAGACTCCACTCAACTGATCCAACTGAAGTGTGAACTGAAGAGAATATTCTCCTAGAATGTAGGAAAAGGAATATTCTCCCTAAAATGTCGGAGATTGGATAATGACTAATAAACATAGGGAAAACCTTAGGAAAAAGAAATCTTGGGTGTGTGTGAAGTATCTCCAACACCACCCCTGAACATCACTATGGTGAAAATAAAAAAAATGGGTCCCGGCAACGAGGCCATGTTAGGTACCCGAAAACAAAAGACAGACTGAAATAAACGAGTAAAGAGGGAAAAGCTCATGGGAACCCCCCCCCTCAAGGTACAATGTATCAAAAAAGAACTGACAGTTGCTAGGCAACTGTGTCCTTCACTCCAAAATGACTGCGCAGAGAATGGAACTTCTGCTCAGTGAAGGTCTTGGTGAAGATGTCTACAGTCTGTTCTACTGAAGGACAGAACTGTAAGTCGATGATCCCCTCGTGTACTAAGTCTCGGATGTAGTGCATGTGGATCTCGATGTGCTTCGTCTGTTGCCTCTGAACTGGATCTCTGTAGAACTTCAGAGTGCTCTGGTTGTCACACCAGATGACGATCGATCGGTGAAATTGAATGCCCAACTCAGTGAGAAAATGTTGTAGCCACATAGTCTGAATGGTTATGTTAACTACCCCTTTGTACTCTACCTCGGTTGAAGATAGAGCAATAGCAACCTGCTTCTTGCTCGACCAACAGATGGGCCTGGAACCTAGACTGACTGAGTAACCAGATGTGGACTTGCGATCAATGCTGTTGCCAGCCTAGTCAGAATCAGTGAACCTGATGAGGTCCAATGCAGAGTCTGCTGCATAGTGAATCCCAAAGGTGATGGTGTCCTGTACGTATCGAAGGATACACTTTGCAACCTTCTAATGTATCTCATGCATCTCTTACATGAACTGGGAGACTGCTTCGACTGCATAGGAGAGGTCTGGTCTGGAGTGTGTGAGATACAACAAGCTCTCCACTAGCTCTTTGTACAGTGTGCTGTCCACCAGTGGAGTGTCCCCGCCATCCTCAAGTCTAACTCCTAATAGGAAAGGAGTCGGGCAGACTTGCGGTCTGTCATGTGGAATCTCTTGAGGAGATCTCGTGCATACTTGGCTTGAGATAGTTTGATGCTTGATGCATCCTGACTGATCTTGAGACCAAGGAAGAAATGTAGCGGACCCATGTCCGTCATCAAGAACCTGTCATGCAAAATCCTCTTGACTGTAGCAATCGCTGAAGTCGAGCAACAAGTGATCAACAAATCATTAACATACAAAACTAGGAGTAGTAGAACTAGGACTAGAAGTGAATCAACCATCCCGAGCATGTAAACGTTTGGGTCTGACTTACAACGTACAAAGTTCTGTGACAGCAGGTAGGAGTCCGTCTTGGCATACCATGCCCTCGGGGCCTGCTTGAGGCCATAAAGGGACTTCTTTAGT
>ML791431.1:43084-60234 GCA_009831015.1 Picea engelmannii
ATAAAAGGATAAAGGGAGAGTGGGGCAGAGGGGGTGAGAGAGAGAAGGGTAGAGAGGGAGGGAGAGGGAGAGGGAGATGGAGAGAGAGAGTAGTAGATAAGGATATATAGAGAGAGGGAGAGAATGAGAGATATTGAGAGGGGAGAGAGAGGTGGGGGTGGAGAGGGAGAGAGAGAGAGATATAAAATTAGGGAGAGATAGAGAGAGAGTGCAGAGGGGGGAAGGGAGAGAGGGAAAAAGAGAGGTGAAAAGAGTGAGATGAACATATAGAACAAGAGAGAGGGTTTATAGAGAGAGAGAGATGGAGAGAAAGAGGGAGAGAGAAACATAGAGTGAGGGTGAGACAAGGGTAAATGTAGGAGAGTGTGAGGGAGGGAGGGAAATAAGGAGAGAAGGTGAGAGAGGGGGAGAGAGAGGTAAAGAGAGAAGGGGGAATATGTGGGGAGAGACAAATGGAAATATGGAACAAGGGATAGAGGGCGGATATATATATATATATATATATATANGGAGAGAGAGAATGAGGGAATGCAAGAGAAAGTGGGAGAGAAATAGAGAGAGTGGTATTGGATAGTTGGTCATCATTGATGTTGTTGGATAGTTGGTTGTCGTTGATGTCAATAGTGTTATCGGTCATGTTATTTATAATTAGAGTCGTAAGTTCATCCAACATTTTAGAAGCATGTCTTAGTTATTTGAAAAAACAAAGTTTTCCCAAATAAGTTGCAATTGGTGTGTCAAATTTTATGAGGTCAATTAAAAACTAAGCGATGGTTTGGAAAATCGAGCAAGAACTTTGGATAAGAGTGAGAAGGGGGGATTTAGGTACCAGAGTCATGTCAAGTGGCTAGGATAAAGGTTATGTCATAAGTTATCATGAGCATCATTACCTAATCATGAAGTCAGAAAAGAGAAAAATCATGGCACTCCTATCATTTGTACTTTTCAACCCCTATCATTCATACTTTGCACACTTCAAAAGTGTACCCATCGCACAAGTTTTGTAAAAACAATTCAACCCTCTTTCGAACTTCTCATCACCATGGATTTATCGTCCTCTTCCATGATTTCATTCCTTTTCCATTCAAGCATAAATATTGGTCACCCTCCATGGCTCTCCTTCACTTTCAGATTTTTTCTGTCATCCATAGTTTCTTCAGCAAGCTCTGGAGCCCTTCGTTGCGTAAAATTTAATTGTTTTCAGTCATATTGTAATTCTGTTGATTTAATTTTCCTGTTTCTCCTCCATCGTTTTCAGTAATTTCTTAAAAGTATTTATGGAGGTCGCTACATAATAAGATTTTTGGAACGAGTTGTTTTCCATAGTCAACCTTCTTCCTTCTAGATTACCTATCGTTGCACTGATTCTTTTTCTATGCCAAGTCTTCCATTGTTGATTGTTTCCGCACTAAGTTTCCCCACCGCGTTGAAATTTTTTCATCACGTGCCAAGTCTCTCCTTGTTGTTTGTTACTGTGTCGAAATTTTTCGTCATGCACCAAGTCTCCCCTTTCTATTTGTTACTACGCTGAAATTTTCCATCACAATTTCCTACCGCACCAAGTTTCCCATTATTGTTTTCTTCCGCACCGATTTTCCCCACTGTGCCAAAAATTTCCATCGCGCTTTGTTGTCGCACCAAGAATTTTTGTTACTAATTTGTTTACCGCGTCAATATTTGTATCACTAACTTTTATTATAGTCTCTGCAAATTTCATCATTCTTATTTGTTGCATAGAGAGGGTATTACAATTCATTACTGTGCGCATGAAATCAATAAATACCAACATCATGGCAGTTTCCCAATGCATAAGAAAGAAGGAGAGAAGTGGCAGGGCCATGAGGTTTGAACCTCAGTACATGGAGTTGATAAATGAAGACTTTACTATCAGGGCGTCTTTTGAAAAATTCAAATGTATGCATTTCTGCGAAATGATCCAAGGATATAATGAGAAACTGGCTGAGTAGTTGTCCCTTAATTTTACTAGGGTCAGGGCAATAATTAAGGGAATCACTTTCGAAGTGATGGAGGAAATTATTTTAGCCAGGACGAAGATCCCTCCGCATGGATAAAAAGGGTTTAAAGGAACACCTTTAGACATTTCATGTTATATGGATTTCATCAATCTTGAATTTCAAAATCGGAAAATTGGAGACGACATTCCAAGCCAGTATTTCATGGATCCCTTTAATAAACTTATGAAAATAATCAGAAAATATTTCACCTATGAAGGAAGGTTCGACAAGGTGTATCCATACCACATCAGGTTACCGATGCACTTCATAGGGAAAATTCCATTAAACCTACCTTTCTTTTTGTGTTGAAGCCTGGGGAAGATAGTACACAGTGTCCAGGCCAAGGCTAATCAGCCAAGGAAAAAATTATTCCATTTTTCCTTAATTAAGATGTTAGTGGTTGAAGAATTGAAACATTTGAACAAGGATTGGAATTTTTTTGGGTTTCGACTAACATTCCCAGAGACCCTAAAGGAGACATTCCTCTATCTGTAGAGGAATCAATGCTTCAGAATTTAGAGGAAAGAAAGGAAGATGTTACTAGAAAAAAGAAAAGGGAAAGAAAGGAAGATGTTACTAGAAAAAAGAAAAGGGAAAGAAATAGAAGATCAGTCATTCAGTCAACCAACATCCCATAAGAAAAGAAGGTCAATATTGATTGAAAAAACTGAGGAGATCCAAACTCATGAAAAACCGTGCACCAAGTCCTCTGCCAAAATATTTCCCATGCACATCGTTCAGCTAGAGCTCATTGAAGGTGTAGACAAGTAAATTGATGAAGGATAGGTGGAGTTAGGTGAGGAAAACACAAATACTCAGGAAATGAAGTAGAAACTAAAGAAAGTGCACCAAGTTATTACCCAATTTTATCAAGAAAATAGAGAGTTGAGAAGACAATTGGCATAAAAGATCATTGAAACACCATCTTCGTAGAGTGGAGAAGTTCATTTACTTCCTACCTCACCCACAACGAGGGAATGGAATGTAAATTGGCTTAAAAAATAGCTCGGAGAGGTCCATGATGTAATCATTGAGCTTAGGGAGGAATAGAGGATGTCAAAGGAAAAAATCACATAACATTTCAAAGAGTGTAGGACAACTATTGATAATGCATGTGCATATCTCCCTGATGCTCAATCAAAGATGAAAAGAAACATGATTTTGTTGAAACATGTGAAGAGTTTGAACAAGCAGACTTGTCTTTAAGAAAAAAAGTCAAAGATTTAAGGTTGCAGGTGAAGTTGGAGGCAGAAGATAAGGACGAGCTCAATATCATGATTGGAGTTGTAGAAGCATGAGTAAGGGAGCTCCATTTTTTTCTTTTTGGATCATGACATGGAATATTTCCCTATACATAACCTGCTTTCTTATGTTAACAAGAATTCAGATGCAACACTTGCACAGTTAATATTCATTGT
The DNA here is from genome assembly GCA_009831015.1 of Picea engelmannii. NCBI lineage: Eukaryota > Viridiplantae > Streptophyta > Pinopsida > Pinales > Pinaceae > Picea > Picea engelmannii. The sequence continues at coordinate 46,518 of ML791431.1, forward strand.
GCAAACGTTGTAAGCTCATCTGGTGAGAAGGGAAGGTATTAATGAAACACATTCAATTTTCTAAGGAGATGTATGATCCTGAACTATTTCTGCCACTTCAAGTTACATGAGTGACCACAAATGGAAATATACTACACAAACTAGCCATGCACATGCGATGACCAGTAATTGCGCAATGGCAACCAAAGTCCGCTATACAAAGGTGACAGAGTTTCCAACAATACGCATGATAGCATGGGCACCCCCGTTGATTTATCACAACCATATGGTCAAATATTACTCATGACCAAATGATTGAAATGAATATGTCAGTCATGTTATGATTAGGCACAATTGGGTTTCTATTTTTAGTAAATTTTGTTGAGAAGGTTGTCTAGGGGGAGAGTAACCGAATCCAGGATTCTAGGGGGGAAGTAGTTCGAACATAACATCCCAAGAGGATGTTAGTTTTCTATATATTAGATCTTCTTGGTGTAATCCGGTTTGGAAAAAAGTGTAGACAAGGCACTCTTGAATGTAATTTTCTGAATCTGATGGAAATATAAATGTGGAGGTCTTGAAGCTTTCGATGAAAAGATTCTAGTGGTGGTGGTTTGATGTATTGTGATCCTATCTTCATACGTACTTCTTGTTTCCTGCAAATTCATGTCTGTTTCACTTGTTTAAATTGGAAATATTTAAAGGGTTTAAAATTCATCTTGTGGTGCTTTAGACTGAACCATTTAAACTCTGTGTTTTCTTCTAAGTTAGGTCAGAATTCATCTCTAATGGTGATTTGATTTGCTTTATGTTTCTCCTTTCTTTCTCCATACACAATGATATTGAAACGGAAATGCCATTGCTTATTTAGCCTTTATCCTCCCAAAGCTTCCTTTAGCAGTCATTGATTTCTCTTGTTTTTAGGGGGTTGACTCCATATCCCAAAAATTACTATACTTCCTTGCCAGCGAAACTAGAATTTTTTTTCTCAAGCATCTAAATCTAGCTGTTAGTCCAAAGCTATTATCTATCAGAGACTAGGTCTCAGAGAGAGCCCTCTCTAGATTGGCAAGTCTAGTTCCTAGTCTTAAAGTTGGTTTGTAGGTTAACTTGGTAGATCCTTCTCTTCATCCCAAAAATTTACCAAGTACTAAAATTTTGGCGTCGTTGCAGGGGACGGAATTGAAAACTTTCCCTGGAAAAAAATGATTAAAGCTATAGATTTGATTTCTGATAGTAACAGTGAATCAGATACATGTATTGACCAAAACATATTTTACCCTGGTGACTTCATTGAATAAGATCAACAAAGTAAAGTAGTCTGAATCACAAATCCTAGCTCCTAAGAAAGTTTACAGTAGAGCGAACCTTGACCAAGAGACTGCAATATCAGTGTCTGATCCTGAAAAAATCCTACACAAAATAAAGGAAAAGATAATCGACCCAATATATTACCTGGACATGAACCTATCATTACCTAAATATAGGGTAAAAGGAATTGACGACCTTGAATTAAATTTATTTTTTGAACAGACCATGTTCAGATCCATATCATAATATTATTTGAATGAAATCATCATCGATGAGAAAATGTTCCATTCTTTGATACCAGCCAACACCCCTCAAGCTATTGTAATTTCCACTCAGACTATTTAGCCAGTTCAAACTCCTCCTAGAGTCATGGCCACCAAATTATCTCCTCTTGCCTTGCCTTCCCAATTACATGATTTACCTCAGAATTATAATCAGAGAAATAAATTATATGATGCTGAAGAGAATGCTTCACTTGAAAAACACTTAGATTGGTTTAATGACTTTGTCAACCTAGAAGATTTGGATTATGAGGATGCAAAAATGAGATTGTTTGCAAAAAGTCTCTCAAGTGAGGTCAGAAAATGGTTCAAATCTCTTCCAACAGCGAGTATCCCTAATTTTTCATCTTTTGAAACACTTTTTATTGCCAGGTGGGGTGATAAAAAGAATCCTCTTTAGTTACTAACTCAATACAATAATATAAAAATATCACCAAACGAAACAGTACAAGAGTTCTCAACCATATTTATGAAAGTTTATAATTCAATTCCCACAGAATTCAAACCTCTTGCCAGAGCTTCCCAAATTCAATATGTTGATTCTTTTGGCAGTGACTTTTCCTTGTTGTTAAGAGAAAGAAGGTCCAATACATTATATGATATTATGAGCGATTCAATTGAAGTAGATGTAAATTTGATGGAATCAAAGAATATCAAACATAATCTTGACAGAAGTGAGGAGAAGGTCCTTAGGGAAGCACAATCCTCTATGTCTCAGTCATCAAACGAGAAATTTGATTTGATGATGAAGACTATGGAAAGACTTATGGAAAGGATGTCCGTGGAAAATAAGCTTGCCACCAGGGATCAAACTGATTTTCATCCCAAAAATTGAAACTTTAGAAGAGCCCCAGATCCACAGATCAGGCAAAGAGACCAAAGGGATCAAGGTGATCAACAAATAAAACCTCCTTTCAAAAAAACCTATGAAAACGAAGATTTTGATCAGATAATCTAAGACCATATGAATTAATGTGACTATATAGAAACAAATGTGTTCTTAACCAAAGGATAACATGATCAATTTATGGATGCAAATGATAATTTTATGCAGGAAAATGATGATATATTTTCATCGGAAACAAAATAATTTAGGAGAGGATACCATAATGCTATTATGTAGCTTAAGAAGAAGTATAACCTCAAAAGTAAAAAGGCGCCTACAAATCTTCCGAAGGCAAATCCTACAAGGGAAATTTAGATAAATACACCTTCTTTGACCCAATCAAAGAAAGATGATTCGGTAAAAGATGTAATGGAGAAAGTATAATTAAAAGAAGAACCCCCAAAGAAAACACCTGAAGAAACAAAGGAAACGGTCATCAAAGAGGTAGAAAAAGCTTTGTCCTCTTTTAATTTTGAAAGAAAAATGGCTAAAATCAAAATTTTTGTTCCATTTAATAAGTTGATCAAGAATAGAGAATATAAAAATTGTATCATCAAAATGCTAAAAATGGAAGAATCCCCCGACACCTTGAATATACAATATGATCACCCTGTTATCTTGTTTGGCCTGTATGTAGAAGAGAGTGGCGATGTTGATGATGTTCTTCCTTTCTATGTTAGCCTTAAAATTCATGACATGACCTTACATAATGTCATGTTAGATTCAGGAGCATCGCATAATCTGATGTCCAAGGTGGTCATGGATGAGTTGGGCCTAGACATTACAAGACCTTATAAGGGTATTTTCTCTTTTGATTCAAGAAAGGTGAAATTCTTAGGTTTAATCAAAGATATGGTTGTATCATTGTCTCAAATCCCATCTAAAAATATGATCATGGATGTGGTCTTTTCTGACATCCCTCCAAAATTTAGCATGTTGTTATCTAGATCTTGTGCTGTAAACTTGAAAGGAACATTGCAAATGAACATGTCATATGCTACTATCCCTATTTTTGGCCAAGAAATGAGGTTGTACAGAGAAGTGTTTCTCAAGTACATGGTGAGTAGAAAAACTCAACCAAATAATCATGCTATTTACTCAGTTGATATTGAATTTGGTTCCTCTATTTTCTATAATAACTTGAGTTTTGAAGAGGGGGAGCCAACAACTGTCATGGATATCGAAGACAAAAATGAGCATCGAACAAAGGAAATTACAGATCAATGAAATAGTGCAAAGGATGAAATGTGGAATATGAGTTTTGTTGGAGTTGTTAGCATGGAAGGAACTGGAGATGTTGTGTGGATTAACCCTCCCAAGATAGGTACAAAACTATGTTCTTACAAGCTTGCTTTCGATTGTACCAATAATATGGCCGAATATGAGGCACTCATTTTGGGATTGAAGACTTAAAAAAAAATGGGTACTAGAAGGATATTTGGACATGGCGATTCTGAGCTTGTCATTAACCAAGTAAAGGGTATATATCGGTCCAAGCATCCTATATTGAGAGCATATAGTAATTTAGTTCTTGATATTCTTGAAGATTTTTTAGAATACAATTTGTCAGTGATTCTTAGGGGGAAAATCAAATTACAGACGCTTTGGCTACTTCAGCTTCACTTTTCAAAATTCCAATTTTTCCTAATTAAAATTATGAAATTGAATTCAAACATAGGCCAATAGTACATGATAACATTAAATATTGGCAATTATTTTAAAATGAAAAACATGTAGAAATATTCCTTCAAATGAGTGATGAATTTGCTAATTTAAATATTGATGATGAGTGTTGTGGTGAAGTGAATGAAGAGGCCATTGTGTTCAACAATAATGACCTTTTTAAGAATCAGATTGTTGGAGGAGATATAGTGTAGTTGAAAAATAACATTATTCCCAAAGGCTTGGTCCCATTGGAAAAGCTTTTTGACAACAATGATGTAGCCAGAAATCCTAAAATCACTGCAAGCGATGAGGATGTAGAAGATTGCAACATTGGGACTCAATAAGATCCCAAGATCATTAAACTGTAAAAAACACTCAGTCCATAAATCAAACAAAGGTATATCATCCTTATGAAGGACTTCCCCAAAGTTTTTGCATGGAGTTATGAATATTTAAAGGTCTACGATACTAAGGTAATTCAACATGTAATTCCCATCAAGGATGATCATAAACCTTTCAAACAAACGTTGAGAAGAATCAACCCTCTGTTGTTTCCATTGATTGAAAAGAATGTAAGGAAATTGTTTGATGCCAAGATTATTGTATCCTTAATAATTTCCAAGTGGGTGGCTAACCTAGTTGCTGACAGAAAGCAAAGTTGTGAGATAATATTATGTGTATATTTTTGGAATCTAAACAGAGTGTCTCTCAAAGAAAATTACCCACTTCCTATAATGGATTACATTCTACAGAAGGTGGTGGGATCTCAAAAGATGTCAATGCTTGACGGTTTTTCTGGATACAACCAGATTATGGTGCATCCAAATGACTAAGAGAAGACAAATTTTACAACACATTGGGGCACTTTCATGTACGCGAAAATGCCTTTTGGGATTATGAATGCTAGAGTGACTTTCCAAAGGGACATGGACATAGCCTTTTCGGATGAAAATGATAAGTTTATTGTTATTTAATTGGATTATATCACTGTTTTCAGATTCCAATGATCAACATCGCGAACATCTAAGGAAGGTTTTCCAGAAATGTAGAAAGTTTGGCATCTCATTAAATCCAAAAAAATAAAACTTTGGGATGCAAGAAGGAAAATTGCTTGGAAACATAATTTAAAAATAAGGCATCAAAATAGACCCCAGCAGAGTGGAAGAAGTTTTGAAGATTGACACTCCCAGGAGCAAGAAAGAGGTACAGTCTTTCCTAGGAAAAGTAAATTTTTTGAGGAGGCTCATTCCCAACTTGGCTGAGATCATAAAGTATATAAAAAATATTCTCAAGAAAGGAAATGAAATAAAATGGACTCCTGAATATAGGAAGTCTTTTGAAGATATTAAATTGGCACTGAACAAAGCTCTAGTGTTAGCCAACCCAAATTTTTCAAAAGATTTTGTCTTGTTTTCCTTTGCCTCAAAACACACCATTGTTGGTGTTTTGTTGCAAAATTTGATTAGAACTTTGAGATACCCATAGATTATTTTAGTAGGACATTGAGAGACTCCCCACTAAGGTATTCTATCATGGAAAGACAAGCATACACCTTGGTAAAGGCCCTTAAATAATTCATAACTTATATTTTACATTCCCATGTCATTGCTTACATGCCTAGCAATTATATAAAGGATATTTTTAGTCAGCCTGATCCTAATGGAAAAAGGGAAAAATGGATAGTGGTAATGTTGGAGCATGACCTCGATATCAAACCTACAAAGATGATTAAGGTTCAAGGGGTGGAAAAATTAATGGCATGGTCTAATTGTGATGTTTCAGGAATCAATTTTAATGTTGATTTGTCAAAAAATTCACAAGAGGAAGCAGTCCCACAGATATCCCATAAGTTCCTTGATTCTCCTTGGTATGATGATGTTATTTGTGTATTAATAAACTTACAAGCTCCTTCTGAATTGAGAAAAACCAAAGCCATATTTTTGAAGTTGAAATCAACAAAGTTTTGCATTCTGGACAATTCTCTGTATTGGAAAGATCCAGGTGGGATCTTACTAAGTTTTTTGCTGGAGGAAGAAATGAAAAATGATATTAAAGAGTTTCACAAAGGTGACTGTGGGAGGCATAATTATTGGAAGACTATTGTGCACAAAATACTAAGAGTGGGTTTTTATTGGACCACTATTTTTTCTGATGTATACAAGGAAGTTTTCAGCTACCATGAATGCCATATTTTTGATGGAAAAAGAAAGATGCAACCCCTACCTTTAAAGTATATCTCTGTTGAAGCACCATTCATGCAATGGGGTCTTGATTTCATAGGGTAAATTCATCCTTCATCCTCTACTCAACATAGGTGGATTCTGATAGCCACAAACTACTTCACCAAATGGAATGAAGTAGTCCCACAAGGAAATCTATTGATACTATCATCATTCAATTTTTAGAAAGTAATATTTTGTCTAGATTTGGTTGTCCATTCAAGATCATTTCTGACAATGGAGCGGAATTCAAATATAAGAAAATGTAGAAACACTTCAATGATTATAACATAACTCTGGGTCATTCCACAACTTATTACCCCCATGGTAATGGGTTGGCTGAATCATCTAATGAAATCTTGACCATGATTATTAAGAAGCTTCTGTAGGAAAACAAGAAAGATTGGCACAAAAATCTCATCTATGCATTATGGGCTAACATAATCACCACTAAAAGGTCTATATCCACATCACCTTTTCAAATTGTATATGGTACAGAGGAATTTTTTCCTACCTCATGAGGACTGCCAGTGAGGAGACTGCTACAAGATCAAGAAGATGAACCAAACAATGATCTGAGAAGAATAAACCAATTGGTCCATGCACAACAAATAAGAGAACAAGTCTTCGATAAATCATAGCTGCACCAAGATAAAATGAAAAGAATTTTTGATAGACCCACCAAAGAAGATGATTTCAAGGTGAATGATTTGGTACTAAAGTGGGATGCACAAAATGAAGACAGAGGGAGGCATGGGAAGTTTGATCATATTTGGATGGGACCATTCAAGGTTGTTGCATACGATGGGAAAAATGCCTATTTGTTGCGAGAGCTTAATGGAGATCTTATTGGTGGGGGACCTATGAATGGTAGGTTTCTCAAACATTATCTTGTTTAGCAAATTTTTTCAGTCTCTTCATGTCATTGTAAATAACCATTTTATTTCCAGATAAGGAATTTCGAATCAGTAATCAGCAGAAAATTGAAGCCCAAAGTGAAGGCCTTAAGTTTATGTTGAATTTAGTCATAGCTATGTCAAGAGGGTCTGGAAACAAATTTGTTTTGTCATTTTAGAGTCTTTGAGTCAAATAAAGCCCAATGGTCAGGAACTTCATCTGTTGTTCTTTGCTACCTCACTGGGAGGATATCATCCCCATTGGAGCCAATTGTTAGCACCATGTTTTTTATAGTTAGATTCATAGGTTCATCCAACGTTTTAGAGTCATGTCTTAGTTATTTGAAAAAATAAAGTTTTCCCAAATAAGTCATAGTTGATGTGTCAAAGTTTATGAGGTCATTGACAAACTAAGGGATGGTTTGGAAAATCAAGCAAGAACTTTGGATAAGAGTCGGGAAAGGGTGTAATGATTAGTCATGTGTGATTTGTAAGGGTTTATATTTTGAAATATCAAGTCATGTCAAAAAAAGGGAATTTAGGTACCAAAGTCGTGTCAAGTGGATAGGATTAAGGTCATGTCATAAGTTATCATGAGCATCATTACCTAATCATGAAGTCAGAAAAGTGAACAATCATGGTACTCCTATCATTTTCACTTTGCAATTCCTATCATTTGTACTTTGCACACTTCAAAAGTGTACCCATTGCACGGTTTTTCTGCACAAATCTTCAACCTGATTTTGAAATTCTTATCACCATGGATTTATCATCCTCTTCCATGATTTCATTCCTTATCCATTCAAGAATAAATATTGGTCATCCTCCATGCCTCTCCTTCACTTTCATATTTTGTGCATCATCTATATTTTCTTCAGCAAGATCTGGAGCCCTTTGCTGAGTAAAAGTTATTTGTTGTTAGTCGTATTGTAAGTCTGTTGATTTGTTTTTGTTGTGTCTCCTCCATCATTTTCATTCATTTCTTAAAATTATTTATGGAGCTCATTGCATACTAATATTTTTGGAACGAGTTTTTTTCCACAGGAAGCCTTCTTCCTTCTGGATTACCTACTGCTGCACTGAGTCTTTCGCTATGCCAAGTCTCCCATTGTTGTTTTCTTTCACGCCAATTTTCACCACCGCGCCGAAAATTTTCGTCACGCGCCAAGTCTCCCCTTGTTGTTTGTTACTGCGCTAAATTTTTTCATTACGTTCCAAGTCTCCCCTTGTTGATTGTTATTGCGCCAGAATTTTCCCTCACAATTTCCTATCGTGCCAATTTTTCCATTGTTGTTTGTTGCCACACTGAGTTTCCCCACTGGAATGAAATTTTTCGTCATGCTTTGCTGCTGCACTAGGGATTTTTGTTACTGATTTGTTCATCACGACAAGATTCTTAACGCTACCTTTTCTTGCAGTCTCTGCAAATTTCATCATTCTTATTTGGTTCGCATAGAGGGTATTACAGTTCATTATTGTGCACGTGAAATTAATGTCATGGTAGTTTCCCAAAGCATAAGAAAGAATGGGAGAGGTGGTAGGGCTGTGAGGTTTGAACCTCGGGACCTGTAGTTGATAAATGAAGATCCGGTGATCAGGGCGAATTTTGAAAAAGAAGGATGTATGCATTTCTACGAGATGATCCTAGGATATAATGCTAAACTGGTTGAGCGGTTCACCCTTAATTTTACTGGGGTCAGTGCAACAATTGCAGGAATCACTTTCTAAGTGACGGAGGAAACTTTGTCAGCTACGACAGAGATCCCTCCATGCAGAAAAAAAAAGTTTAAAGGCATGCCTTTACACATTTCATTTTATATGGATTTGATCAAGTTCGAATGTCAAAATCAGAAAATTGTAGTCGACATTCCAAGCGAGTATCTCATGGAGCCCTTCAAGAAACAACTGAAAATAATCAGAAAATATTTCACTTGTGAAGGAAGGTTCGACGAGGTGTATCCATACCACATCAGGTTATTGATGCACTTCACATGGGAAAATCCCTTAAACCTACCTTTCTTCTTGTGTCGAAGCCTAGGGAAGATGGAAAACAATGTCCAATCCAAGGCTGATCAGCCAAGGAACAATTTATTCCATTTTTCATTAATTAAGATTTTAGTGGTTGAAGAATTGAAATATTTGAACAAGAACTGGAATTCTTTTATGGTTTCCGCTAACATTCCCAGAAACCCTAAAGGAGACATTCCTCTATATGCAGAGGAATCAATGCTTTAGAGTTCAGAGGCAAGAAAGGAAGATGTTACTAGAAAAAGAAAAGGGAAAGAAATAGCAAATCAGTCATTTAGTCAGCCAACATCCCAAAAGAAAAACAGGTCAAGATTGACAGAAAAAACTGAGGAGATCCAAGCTCCCAGTAAACTATGCACCAAGTCCTTTTCCAAGAGATTTCCCATGCACACCATTAAGCTAGAGCTGGTTGAAGGTGAAAACAAGGGAATTGATGAAGGACAAGTGGATTTAGGTGCGGAAAACACAAACATTCAGAAAATGAAGCAACATACAAAGCAACTGCAAGACATTATTTCCCAAGTTTATCGAGAAAAAAAAGAGTTGGGAAGACATTTGGAAGAAAATATCATTCAAACACCAGCTTCGCAGAGTTGAGCAGGTCATTTACCCCGTACCTCGTCCACAACGAGGGAAGGGAATGTAAATTGGCTTAAAAAACATCTCAGAGAAGCGCAGGATGTAATCATTGAGCTTAGGGAGGAGCATAGGACGTTAGAGGAAAAAATCACAAAACATTTCAAAGAGTGTAGGCCAGATATTGATAATGCATGTGAAGCTCTCTCTGGTGCTCAATCAAAACTGAAAAGGAATGCAGTTTTGTTGAGACATGTGAATTGTTTGAACAAATAGAACTTGTCTTTAAGAAAAACAGTCAGATATTTAAGGTTGCAGGCGAAGTTGGAGGCAAAAGATAAGGATGAGCTCAATCCCCTGATTGGAGTTGCAGAAGCATGAGTAAGGGAGATCCATTTATGTCTTTTTGAATCATGACATGGAATCTTTACCCATACATAGCCTTCTTTCTCACGTTAACAAGAAGTCAAACACAACACTTGCACATTGAATATTCGTTGCACAAACGTTGTAATCTCATCTGATGAGAAGGGAAGGTATTAATGAAACACATGCAAGTTTTGAAGGAGATGCATGATCCCCAACCATTGTTTCCACCTGGAGTTGCACGAGTGACCACAAATGGACATCTTCTACACAAGCTAGCCATGTGCATGTGATGGCCAATAATCACGCAACAACGACTAGAGTCCACTATATAAAGGTGATAGAGTTTCCAGCAATACACATGATTACTTGGGCACCCCATGGAAGAAAATGTTTATTTATCAGAACCAGATGGTCGAATCTTACTCATGACCAAATGATTGAAACAAATATGCGGGTCATGTTATGATTGGACGTAGTCAAGTTTCTATTTTTAGTAAATTTTTTTGAGAAGGTAGTCCAAGGGGACAGTAACCGAATCTAGGATTCTAGGGGAGAAGTAGTTCAAACATAGAATCCCAGGAGGGCGTTAATTTTCTATATATTGTATCTTCTTGATGTAAGTCGGGTTGGAAAAAAAGTGTAGACAGGGAACTCTTGAATGTAATTTTTTGAATTTGATGGAAATATAAATGCAGAGGTCCTGAAGCTTTCGATGAAAATATTCTAGTGGTGGTGGTTTGATGTATTGTGATCCTATCTTCATATGTACTTCTTGTTTCCTGCAAATTCATGTTTGTTTCACTCGTTTAAATTGGAAATATTTAAAGGGTTTAAAATGCATCTTGTGGTGCTTTAGACTCAACCATTTAAACTCTGTGTTTTCTTCTAAGTTAGGTCGGAATTCATCTCTAATGGTGCTTTGATTTTCTTTATGTTTCTCCTTTATTTCGTCATACACAATGACATTCAAATTGAAAGACCATTACCTATTTAGCCTTTATCCTCTCAAATCTTCCCTTACCAGACATTGATTTCTCTTTTTTTCAGGGGGTTGACTCCATAGCCCAAAAAGTATTATACTTCCTTTCCAACGAAACTAGAAATTTTTTTCTCAAGCATCTAAATCTAGTAGTCAGTCCAAAGTTATTATCTATTAGAGACTAGGTCTCAGAGAGAGCCCTCTCAAGATTGGGAAGGCTAGTTCCAGTATTAAAGTTGGTTTGTAGGTTACCTTGGTAGATCGCTCTCTTAAGCCCAACAATTTACCAAGTGCTAACAAACATAAGTTATTTCCGTTAATGTTGTTGGATAGTTGGTTGTCATTGATGTCAACAAAAGTGATTTTCATTGATGTCAACAGATGTGATGGGTACAGTATACAAGAATCCCTAGAGGTGTGATCATGAATCCTAAAGTTGTTTGAGGAATAAGTAAATGAAGGACAATGTAAGTGCAGGTAACATGCTCATATATGCATATTCCTCATCGTTTTGTTTCCAATGGTAGGTCATCACGTAGTCCCTCATGGTAGAGGATTTATGAGGTCATGAATTTGAAAGCCTCGAAGAATGGTTAAGAAGACCCTAAATGGTTGCAAGTCATTAATTAAAGGGTAAAGTGGTTGTAACAAGAAAGCACGGGTTTCCCCTAAAGTTAATGAAAGAAGTTAGATTGCAATGTTATAAATACACAACAAGAAACCTCTCATAAGTACATTGACACATACAAGTTATTGAATATGTTCTATTTGAGCAAGTGATCTATTAACGGATTTGATAAGGTGAGTTTGAGGAAGCCAAGGAAGTGTGAAGGTGAAAGTTTCAGGAATGCAGAGGGGAGCAAAGCTTTTCTATGAAACCCTAATTTGGATGGAGCCTGCGGGTCATACTACTAGTGTCCCGTGAGGCACGACCACAGGTTATATGACCCTCGTCCCATGGGACCCAGCTAGTTGTCTGGTTTTAGTTCCACGAGGCTAAGGAAAATTTGGGGAGGATACTTGTACCAGGGTGTTAATGCCTAGAAAGGTATGGTATGAGATGCAATGTACCCATGTTCTACAAAATATAAAGGTATGTTATTCTATGTGTTGTGAGGCTTGCATCTTGGAAGGTCTTGCACATGCTTGAGGTATGTCTTTGTGATTTTTTGTATATTCCTTGAGTCAAATCTTGTATACTTGGCATATGGTTTGTTTTATGGTATATGCTTGAGGAATATCATCAGTGATATGGCACATGTTTGAGATACATCTATTGGTATATGGTTTATGGATGTTGGCACATGCTTGAGGTACATGGTTTGAGGTACATCTTGTCTACATGGTTGAGTGATGTTATGGTACCTTTGTATTTGGTTTGGTATATGTCATGGTTGTCATTGACACATATTTATGATTTTGGTACATGGTTGAGATATACACTTGATGTATGGTGGAATATGTATGAGGCACATTCTTTGGTACTTGGTTGAGACACATCTCTTGGTACATAGTTGATGCTTTGGTACAGGTAATAGTACAAGTTTTGGTACATGGTTGATGCACGATATGGGACATGTTTTGGTACATGGTATGGTATGAGTTCTGGTACATGGTTGATGTAAATTATATGGTTCAGGTTCTAGAGCATGGTTGATTTACATGGTATGGTGATAGTTTTGGTATCTATGTAAGTAGATTTTGTTATCGCTGGTTGATGATGGTATATCATTGATAGTGACAGTGATAGTGACAGGGACGGTGACAGGATGGTTGACAAGTTGATGTGATAGAGTGACAGTGACAGGTTGATGTGATAGTGACAGTGATAGGTTAATTGATGTATCAGTCACAGTGGAACTCACAGTGGAAGTGGTAGTGATTGGTTGATTCTACACTTATATTTCAAGGCGATTGACGGAAAAAGGAAAAGCAGGTTGTAGCCTCCTTCCAGTTGGATCCATAGAATATAGTGAGTTGGAACTTCCTTTAGGTTGGAGCCTATAAATCAAGGGGTTGTATCCTCCTTCTAGTTGGAGATGGAGAACACAGGGAGTTGGAGATTCCTTCAAGTTGGAGCCTATAAATCAGGGAGTTGGAAGCTCCTTCTAGTTGGAACTAGAGAATTCATGGAGTTGTAGCTTCTTTCAGGTTGGAGCCTATAAATATGGGGGTTGGAGACACCTTCCAGTTGGTGCTAGATAATTTGGAAGTTGGTGTTTTCTATGAATGTAATCTTGATATATATAAGAAAGCATTCTATGATTTTCTCCCATTTGGGTTTCCATGTAAATTTTGGTTTGTTGTGTATCTGATGTGATATTGTTGAATGGTATTGTATAGTTATATGCTTATGATATATTGAATGCAATCGTAAATGATATATGACTGATAAAATTGAAGTTTATATATTTTGATTGAAAGTGGTAAAAAGTGTTCATATTGCTTCACCCCCCTCTCAATATTCCAACAACTGGGGGAGAGAGGGGAAAAGAGGGAGATATATAAGGAGGGGGAGAATCGGGAGG
>ML791431.1:129603-141387 GCA_009831015.1 Picea engelmannii
GAGTGGCATCGGCGACGCAGTTTGTGCAAAGCCAAAACCACCAAAAAATAGTGTCTTGACTAGTTTCTTAGATCACTTGTCTCTCTCCTCGGTAAAGATGTAGCTTCCACCTTCCCTCAATCAGAAGGAGAAGCCATCAGTAAGGCTCAACAATATGACCTCATCTATTGCCAATCAGGGTACTTATACACAGTACTTCCTAATCTTCGAAAACCCATGCCATTCGGTCAAGACAAACCCGAGATGTCTCACTCAACAGATGGATTGATTGGTAATACCACGCACTACAGTCCACAACCCCAACAACCACCAATGTATGGCACACCTCAATATCCGTCGGCATATGGGGGCACCTCTTATTACCCCCCACCCCCTTATCAACAACCATACCCTATTGCTATTCCTCCACCCATCAGTGGGCCACCGCCGACACCCCCAATACACCTACCTATCCAAACAAGTTTTGGTACTCCCTCTACCTCAACTTATACTCTAAGTACTAGCAAAATCACCATGCCTTCCTATGTACCTTACAGATTGTTATCCCCACAGAATCCGTACTTTCCATTCCATGGTCCTCCACAACCCATGGCTCCCCCACACCCTCACGTTGGGGTGAATTTTGTTCAACCCTCTCCCCTTCAGCAATATCAAAGTTTTGAACAGATGAATACAGAAAATCCGACCCATCAGTCAAATAATGCCAAAAATAAAGGAAAAAATAGGAACAATAACAACCCAGGTCAAGGTGGTAATTACCCCCAACAGAACCAGCCTACTGGGGGCAACCATAATCAAGGGAATTAGAACCCCCAGGGGGGAAATAACAACAGGCGTCAAGGGAGAAATAACAATACTATTAAAACCAGCATCCCTTGTGCCCTTTGCGGTGAGTTCGGTCATTATACTCATCATTGCCCCCAAATCACTAATTTTAAACTGCTGAAAGACTCAGGTAGTCTACCACATCCTCCAGCACCGCCTGCCCCTCAGCAAGCCCCACAAAAATACGTGCAACAACCCCCCCCCCAGTCATGCTGCAAAACCCCATTCCACACTAGGGTGTGATGAACACCCAACAAGACACGCAGCCTACCCCACCACAGTTGGGACAATACCTCAATCCAAACAATCTCACAGATCGTACTATCCTCCTCACCAATGAGGAAGAAATCCTTCTGCAAACACGTAGTTCTCAATACCATGCACCCGCTAAGTCTCCTCCCATTCCCCTAGAAACAATCCCAACACCAACAGGACCCCCGTTGGTAATTCCTTGACCTAATGCAGAACCACCTCTTTGCATCCCTCACATCCCATTGCGCATGAATGTCCACAACCCACAGGCTAGGGTGACTCATAATTACAATTTGGTTGATGAATTAGCACAATCCTCGGCTGCCATGTCAGTCTTAGAAGTCCTTCAAACTTGTTCCACTCAGCGGAAATCATTACATTCTACCTTGGGGGAAATCGACCCCACAATTACTCGACTCATCACATTTTATCTCAATAGTAGAGAACCTCGACTCCCCTCTCTAATCGCTTTTCAAATCCCAGTAAAAATTTGGAACATTACAATTCATCGGTGCATCATCGATGAAGGAGCATCCACATGCATCATGTCCAAGTCTGTATGGCAGAAACCTGGTTCCCCCAAACTCATCCCATCTACCATTACCTTAAGAGATTATGATGGATGACCATCATATCCTGAAGGTCTCTTCCAAAATGTCCATGTAGAACTCTGCGTAAGACTATCCTTATCGACATTGAAGTTATCGATGCCCCACTCGATTACAATATCTTGTTCGATCATAGCTACATGTACGCTATGAAGGTAGTTGCCTCTTCCATCTTTCGAACCATGATGTTCCCCCACAATGAGAAGATCATCACAATTGACCAAGTTTCGCATTACGAGCCCAACCCTTCTTCCAACATCAATAACATTCTCCCCCTCATCCATACTCATCTTGAAATGTACCCACTCATTGAAATGGGTCCCGGGATTTTCAAAGACCCATCATTGTTAGGATGCATCATCCTTCATACTTCCAATCAAGTATGCATTGTATCATCCAACGGAATTGACATAGAGGATACCCTTCCTCCTAGAGAGGCTTCTATCATATCTAACGTCCCACTAGTCGCAGAGCTTCCCCCTCATGAGCCTCCTGTGAACTCGTTGACTCTACCAGTTCACGATTTCACCTCTCCCCATGGCCATATCCCAGTTTGGGAGACAATTCCCCAAGACATTACTCAAATCCCCTTCTTTTACCCTCCATCAGGCGCACAAGCTTTCCAAGTAGCCACAATGCTTACTCTCCCTAATATGGTGCTGGCAATCCCCATTTGGTATTTACATCCACCAGATATGGTTCCTCAACAATCCCTTCCCCCCCAAACAGAAGGAATCCCAATGCAGATTCCCATACTCACTCCCACCATACCCCCTACACCCCCACTCACTAACCTCCCTACGACAGTTGGGGGCAAGTGAAAGAAGAAGGAGCCCACAACTCCACTTCCCCCGCGCGTCCAACCTCCTTACGTGCTATGTGATAAAGATGGACACCCAACCAATAAATTCCCATCTTTACCCGAGTTACATAACCTAATTCAACCCAGTCAAATACCATCACCGCTCACCACTGTAACAAGTATCGTCTCTATCTCCCCGAACACAAGTAGCAAAGGACTGCAAACCAAATTCGCTTGTGCCATATGTTCAGAATATGGCCATTATACACACCATTTCCCAGCGCTACCTCAGTTCCGACAGACGTTAGTCGCAGTACACCAAATCTTCCAGCAGGAACATCGTCCAGTTACGTCATTCCCACCAAACATCACTGACATCCATTATGTCACGACTTCAGTCAATGAATGCATGAGATGCCCTTGCTCTCTACGTGAATCCTTAGATCATTTTACATATCAATGTCCTATGATCATTGAATACAGGCAACGCCAGATGCCCCTGATTCAAACCCCTGCACCCCATATAGTATCAATGGCTAACACTATCCCATCACCAGAGATTCTTCATATTATTTCTCCTGAACCAGAGGCACTACCTATTCCTCCGTGGTTCTTGGATGACTTATCCGAGGATTTACCCCCAAATCCCCCCAATTCTCCTATTCATTTCCCTATGGAAATTTTACATCTAACTACCACTGGTACTCCTCAGTACCTCGATATTTGGTTTATATCGAGTGAACCATCACAATCTCATTGCGTCATTCCCCCTGCTTCATCATCCCCAAAGGACAACCACACGGTGACAATCAACGATATCACTCTTTTAGACCCCTTGTATTCCTACCAATTTCACTGTGACGAGGACATACTCGAAGAACTAACCATTCCTGACTACCCATGGGATGCACATCACCACAGAGCACTCTTCTTTTCACAGGAATCCTTCACGCCTCCTAACCAACACCCCATATACGTAGTCGAAACCAAGGATTTTATCCCATCATGGGATATCGACTGGTTCAACAACCCCATCCCTGCCTCTGATTCTTTTGAAGAAGGAAACATGGCCAACATTTCCCCGACCATCAAAATCGATATTTCCATAAAAAATGGAGTCATCGAGGAAATCACAATTGGCGCCGCATGCACTCCTCAAGAAATCACCACCTATAAATCCCTGTTCTAAGAATATTGGGATATTTTTTCCTGTTCATACAAAGAGATGCCTGGCCTTGATCCACAGAGATGCCTGGCCTTGATCCCTCTATTGTCGAACATCACACCAGTTCGTCAAAAACAACGACCATTACACCCATCCAAAGCAGCGTCCATTAAAGTCGATATTGACAAATTACGCGCAGTTGGGTTCATCTACCCCATTGTCTATACCTCATGGGTTTCCAACCCTGTACCCATTAACAAAAAATAGAGCACTATCCGTGTCTGCAGGGACTTTCATGATCTCAATCATGCCTATCCCAAAGACAAATTTCCAATGCCTTTCATCGATCAAATTATCGACGAATGCATAGGCCACGAGGCTCTGTCCTTCATGGATAGTTTATCTGGTTATAATAAAATCCAAATCCACCCAACTGATCAATACAAAACCACATTCACCACCCCTTGGGGTATGTTTTCATATCGTGTCATGACTTTTGGCCTAAAGAACACTGGTGCAACTTTCCAGCGGGCTATGACATACATTTTTCACGATCTAGCTCATATCATCCTCGCATACTTGGACGATCTCACAACTCGATCCAAAAAATGCACCTAACATCTTGATGATTTATGGATCGTCTTCCAACAGTGTCATCAGTACAACATCTGCTTGAACCCCCTCAAATGCGTATTTTGCGTCACTACTGGGTGCCTCCTCGGATTCATCATTTCCCAAAGCAGTATTATCGTGGACCCCCTCAAAGTCCAAGCCATCATCGAAATTCCACCCCCACGGAATTTACGCCAACTACAGAGCCTACAAGGAAAAGCTAACTTTGTACAATGATTTGTCCCAGACTATGCCACTCAAGCACACGGTTTCCTTCGCTTACTCCGCCACGACATCCCATTCCACTGGGATGAACATACCCAAAAATAATTTGACGATCTTAAAATGGCATTGTCCAACGCCTCTTTAATTAGTGCACCCGACTACAATCGTGACTATATCCTCTACATATCAACCTCAGTTGTCTCAATAGGAGGAGTTCTTGTTTAAATCAACGATGATGATCATGAGCATTTCATTTACTACGTTAGTAAAAACCTCTCAAGGCCACACTTGAAGTATAAGAAAAAAGAGAAACTAGCCCTTGCAATCGTCCTCACAGTCCAGAAACTACGTCATTACATTTTGCTTTGCACGACTAAAGTCGTAGCAGATTTCAACCCTATGCAATACTTACTCAGTCGTCGGCAAATTAATGGAAAATTTTCCCGATGGATCGTTATCCTTCAGGCGTATGATCTTGAATTTTCAACACCCAAGAGCAAGAAAGCTCTCATCCTCGCCAAACTTTTCATGACCTTCTCCTTTGATAGTACCAGTGCCCCCGTTAATACCGACTTCCCCGATGAACATCTCTTTTATATCACTTCGGATGATCCTTGGTACGACGACCTCCTGGTCTACCTCCGAACCCAAAAGTTTGGTAACTACCTCTCACGGGATTATCGCTATCGTAGTCGCCATCAGGCCCCCTGCTATATCCTCATCGGAGATATCTTATATCGGTGAGGGGTCGACACCATACTTTTCAATGCTTGACTATTGACGAGGCCAATAGAGTCTTGAACGATTGCCATAGCGGCACATGTGGGGGCCATCTTTCGAGAATGTCTACTGCTCAGAAAATCATCCGAGCAGGTTATTTTTGGCCTACATTGTTTCACAATTGCATTCATGCCATGAAGGGATGCGATAAATGTCAGCTTTATGCCAACAAAGCATAAGAACCACCTGCTCTTCTCCACCCTGTCATTACTACAGGCCCCTTTTGTAAATGGGGCATCGACTTCATGACTTGTAATCCCCCATCCAACAATGGACACAAATAAATTATTGTAGCAGTCAATTACTTCACAAAATGGGCTGAAGCCATGCCCACCTTCAACAACACCGTTGACACTGCAACACGTTTTTTCTTTAATCACATCATATCCCACTTTGGAGTACCACTCAAACTCATTTCCGATGATGGGAAACATTTCGAGAACGAGATTTTCGTAGAACTCTCATCTCGGCTGGGATTCTCCCACAAGTTTTCCTCACCATATTACCCTCAGTCTAACAGACAGGTCGAAGCAGTTAACAAGGTCCTCAAGACCATGTTGTAGCACATGGTTAACAAACTTAAGACCAATTGGCATCATATGTTATTTTTCGCACTATAGGCTTACCGTACAGCCGTGAAAAGGGACACTGGTTTCACACCATTTCATTTAGTCCATGGGGTCGAGGCCACTCTTCCTATCGAGTGAAAAATTACCACCTTACGCACCGCAATTGAGCTATTACCCGACACTACTCCAATGGAGAAGCGCTTTCTAAAATTAGATTCCCTGGATGAAGATTGTCGATCCTCATTAGAGAACAATGAGGCATCTAAAAAATGGTCAAAGGCCACCTTTGATCGCCATGTCAACCTTCGCTCGTTTCATGAAGGCGACCTCATCCTGGCTTACAATATCACTCATGATGCCCTTGGTCATGGAAAATTTGTGTCACTATGGCACGACCCCTACATTATCCAACATTGTCTCACCAAAGGTGCATACATCCTGGCCTCTCCCGAAGGCCTCTCTCTCAAAGAACCCGTCAAAGGGTTATACTTAAAGAAATTTTATGCCTAAGTTTAGCCATTCTACATTAGGTTATTTCTTTTATAGTGTTTTTAATATTTTTTCCATCCCTCACATCTAAACTATTATTTGTGTTATTGACAGATGCTTCGTCCACCGGCCTACCACATCAGTTACGCTGACGGTGCTAGTTGGTGGACACAAAATCTCACTTCGGCAGCTTGGGGCCTCTATACACCCTCACATGAACTACTCCACTCTAGCAACATATGTTTGGGTTCAACAACCAACAACCAAGCCGAGTGCACTGCCTTCATTGGCCTCCTCGCTGATGCCCATCATCATCATATTCAACACCTTAGCATCTTTCTTGACTCTCAACTAGTCGTCCTCTAGCTCAACAATGTGTACCGTGTCTGCGATCCTTGCCTCTTTCGAAAATACCTGCAAGTTAGACTTTTATCTTGACATTTTGATTTCATTACATTTACATATATTCCAAGACAATTGAATCAAATTACAGATAACTTAGCTAACATTGTGTTAGATTGGCATATATCACATCAAGATATATCTACACACACATAAACCATCAAAATCCTATCACAACATATATAGATTAGACATCATCAACACATTAAAAAACACATGTAAACATCATAAAGACCCCAAAATGTATACTCATATATATATAAATCGGTCAATTGTGCCATCAAAATGTTTACATGGAAAACATGTTATACAAAATCCTCCGGCCAGTGAAGCACCTGGGTACAAAACTGGTCTCACTACACCAAAATAGGCTCACCAACCTATATACAAAATACAAACATACATAGAGCGACACTCAAGGTGCCTCTAGAGAACCATCTCCTGCCCCTCCCTTAGGCGGTGGTGCCCGACCCACTACTGGTCCCTCCAGACCTAGAGGTAACCATCCAGTCATCGCATCACCTGCTACTGCTGCTCACCACACCACGACCCACCACATTAGCGGAACCCCCACACACTACTCTTGGATTCCCTCATCCTGTATGCGCGATCACATTCCCTCAGGCATGCCCTATAGCACTGCCTCCAAGAAGCGACGAATATCCCCAAAATCTACCTCGGCCTCCACCGGAGAGCATGCGATGGCCCGACACTAGGGTCATAAAAACGGTGTCTCTTAGCCACTCTCTCGTCACCAGATGGTCTCGCCTCAATGTCCTCGTGCCGACGTTTCTCTCCTACCTGTGGCTCTACCCACGACGGTCTCACCGGCCCCTGAGGAGCCGATGCTCTAACCCACTAAACCTCGCACCCACTAGGTCCCACATCTACACAATTAAACAAACAAATCATAGCATCAATGTCTATCCATACATAAATACACATGTTATATCGTCTAAATATCAAAACATAAAACATCACATCATACCCCGATGGTCGAGCACCTCCCTGAAGGTAATACCATATCCAGATCACCCCAAAAGTCCACAACACAGTATGGATACTACAGTATGATCTGCAGCATGTGCCGCCACACCTGTGCTACCTTAGCCATGAAAAAATGACCGCCCTCACCACCACCATGGAAAACCAAAATCGTTATCCACCACCTCAGTCGTAGCTCTCACACACGAGGTGTGCCCAATAAAAATCTAGGGCACAACATCGACACCCTCTCTAAAAACCAAGCCACCATGATGGACCCAAAGGCAAAGTCTCCTGAGTCTGTAGTCCGACATTTGTCCAGCTTCCCTACCATCGTGGCATGAGGCATCAAACCCTAGGAAAAATGATCTCCTGCCAGTGCCCTCTCCATAACTCTCAGCTGACCACCACTGATCCGTTGAGTCACTAGGGACCAATATACCCTCACAGTCATCGTTACTACACAACGATGTGCTAAAGCATCCATCGCCCTGATACTCACAACAGATCCTAACATGAAGTTCTCCCTCGAGCAATACCTCTGACCCAAGGTAGCTAACTATGCATGCGCAGGTAACATAGGCTCCACTGGTAGGGGCGTTCCCTGAAAAGGGAGCCCAGTCAGAAAGTATATATCCTCCACCACAATGAAGGAAATCTACTCTCCCCACACCATAAATCAATGCAAATCTGGACTCCACATCTGGATTAGAAACTGCAAAAGATACTCCTGCACCCGTATCAATGGGCACTCAAAGAACTTCAGCAGCCCACAGGCTGCCAAAGTGGCACGAACCCCCAGCTCCTTGATAGCCACTGCATCCCTCAGCTGTGACCAGTCCCACTCTCACCAATGGACCAACATCGTGCAAATGATTTCCTTCAACCACATCATATAGTCCTAGGTCATCCATATTGACCATAAAACACATTAAAATATCCAAAAAAATGACAAGTTTTTCATGCATCATCCTTACCCCAGAGGCATGGTTGTTTAAACCCACAGGTGCGCACATATGTGCGCCTATTCACCCCACATACATGCACATATGCGTGCCTATCCACCCCACATGCGTGCACTCATGCATGCCTATCCATTCCATAGGCGTGCATATGTGCGCGCCTGTCCACCCTATAGGGGCGCTTCCATGCGCCCTTGTCACGAACACAACCGCGCATCACAACGCACCTATCCACTACACAGCCGCACACCCATGTGCAGTTGTGTAGACAACAAGCGTGCATACCATGTACTCATTTTTCCTCCCTACAGAAGCACCCATGCACGATTATCCGAATAACAAGAACGCACCCATGCGTGCATATTTTTGTATCGCCCACGCACTTGGGGGCCCACACCCATAAAAACCCCTGTATGGGCCTGCCCACAAATGGAAAACCTACTTCTATGCAGGACGATAAGACTACTAACCTGAAGCTTGTTGGTCTTGAATCGGTTGCCCCGTTCTCCTGGAATCTCTAAATATCATCTGAATACCTCTTGTCCAGTCACTCTGACAACAAGTACAAATGAGGTGGAAATGTGGGCCATACAACTATATATAGGCCTTTTCGCCAAACTTCCAAACACCATTCCGAGAGCTCCAGGTGTCCATTTTTCGATCCGTCTTCAGCCACGGGATTAGCATCCCGTCATCTACATCAAGACAGTCCCTGGGCCATTTTTTATCCTTATCCCCCGGGGCACCATTTTTCCATACCCCATCTAGGTACGCATGCCCATGTTCAAAATTATCAAATAAATGCTTGTATGTTCGATTCTCTTCAGATATTGTTCACGTTGGGTATTTGGTTTTCATGTGTGCAGGTACTTGGTCATAATACATCAACGCAACCCCTTCAGGTAATCAACACTGACATGTAATCATTCCCTCTGAATCTTAATTGCATCTCAAATCACACCCTCTGAAATTTACCTTTAGTATCCCCATCTCTGGCTCTGTAGTACTGACACCTCCATTGGATTTTAGGTACTGTCACCCGGTAACACTCTCCCCCACATGAGTTGTCCCATTCATAGCACCCTTTGGCACTTTGACACTCATGTTGTTTTTCAACCCTTTAGGGATGGGAGTCCCAATAGTCTTCCATCATGTCATGAATCAACAACATACTCCTTCTCATCATTTTGCTAGCTTTCCCAATGGACTCCCAGATTATCTCTTCAAGGTTCTATTTTGACTGCACCTCCGCAGTATCATGAACCCTCCATTTCATCCACAATTAGTTTGTCCATCTGCAAATTTCCCTCCATTTCATCTACCTCATACATAAACCCACCCATGGGGTCCCCACCCTCCACCGGTTCTCCATGCAAATTGCACCCTCACTAGCTCAACCATATTACATTGGGGCACCCATTTTTTTATTTGTACACTCATCCCAAATTATTCTTTATAAATTGTAAAAAGCCTTTTTTCCCATCATTTACATATCTTTTTGTCATCACCTTTGGCGACCTTCTTCCCTTTTTTGGCAAAATGCAACCCATGTCGATCTCGATTGGGGCACTCCTTATCATATACCCCTGTTGACATCGTCCATATACTCCAAGTATCCCACAGGCCACTTACCTCTACCCTCTGAGTTTTTTCACTTTGTCCCGCCTCTAGCACAACTTATCCCACGTCTTGTCGTTTCCCTAACACTCGACCTAGTTGCATGGTTGTGGCCACTTATACTTCACATATACCCCCAACCAAGGTTATTCTTGAGTCTTCATACATCTTGACTTCGTCCATGTACCTCCTCTAGTTCCTAACCTCACCTAGTAGATTTCACGAAGCCCTTTACTTCTTGGAGTCACGCCCCCGTTTTTTTGACATCAACACAGTTTCTAGAAGGGCGACAATTTCTTGACTCTCATTACCTTTCCAATGAGAAGTCTCGGATGGCACAAAGAGAACCAAAATTTCTCCCTACTATCATTGACCCCCATAACATTCGACTTCAAGACTTTCTCATGTTATGGTGGGTCTTATGTTTCGACTATTGCAGTTGTTTCAGTTACTATACAAAACCATTCTTTTTTGAGTTACATGACACGAGCATGGGGCATGCCTGCCTCGTTTGTACACATTTATTTTACACACCTTATGGAAGGTTGGGTCCTACAGGTTCCTTTCTCCATCCAATGGGTAACTCTTGACACTCTCACTATCACTCTCTCTTACAACGACACTCTCAATAGAATAAACATTGATGAATTTTGGCTATACGTATGCTCCTAACCTCATCCATCAGGGGGCATCTGTTATCACTGAAATTTTGTTCGCAAATGGTTAAAAGAATCCAGCATCGTCAAATAGTTATGAGGTCACCCATGGACCAAAATTACCACAAAATCACTTCCCAAAGGTCCAAAAATATACAACCAATTATAAAGTTAAAGTGCGCTATGACTACACAGGGCGTGCGCGCACATGCACAATTCAGAAACGCAAGAAAATAACACATGTGCACGATGCATGACTGTGGTAACTAAAATCCATGCACATCTGAGAATGACGTATTTATGAGATTGGTTGACCTCCCACCCACTTCTAGTTCAACTTCCAAGTTGATTTGACACCCAAAT
This sequence comes from Picea engelmannii, assembly GCA_009831015.1. Lineage (NCBI taxonomy): Eukaryota > Viridiplantae > Streptophyta > Pinopsida > Pinales > Pinaceae > Picea > Picea engelmannii. The sequence continues at coordinate 140,915 of ML791431.1, forward strand.
CTCGACTGAATCCAATTGGGTGGCTGGTCAAAGACCTAAAAATGCCCTAAATAACCTCTTTTCACACTACAAGCTAGTTGCACAATACCTCAAAGAGGTGCTATAAAAAAAGGCCATGGGTGCACTTCATTTTCAAGGAATTCATTAACAAAGTTATGCTGTTGCTATTCTATTGAGGAATCCTCTATTCTCATCAAGAGTATACTAGCACCATTACATTGGGCAATCCATATCACCTCTTGAGTGGATTAGCTTGGGATTCTTTCACCATTTCATTCAAAGTTGTAAGAAGAGATTATTTGTGGGGGTCCAAGAGCCCTCCCTTGGAGGAAGAAGGGACCCACAATCATCTTTCTTCTTGGTGTTTTCTTTCACTAATATAATCCTTGCCATTGGTGACATGAGTCTTATTGGTTTTTTGTTCTTATGTCCTTATGCTCAATAGTTTAGTTGTTCTTTTATTTCTTAGTTTA
>ML791431.1:157001-170053 GCA_009831015.1 Picea engelmannii
TTATCTCAATAAGAAAAATCTCCTTGAACTGGTTTTCCCAAGTTGGGTTTTTCCAGGGGCATTGCCTTGAATTTTCAGTGTTCAAGTGTGGGATTTGTTTGTTGTTCGTTGTTTTTTATGCTACTTTTTTATTGCTTCGTTAATGTATTTCTTCTCATATACTGTTGTAGAATGATAGTATTTTACTTCATTACAACGATAGTGATATTGGATGTTGGAATCAATATTTAACTAAGTGTTTTGAGCTTCGATTTCTACATGGTATCAGAGCTGGTTCTATGAATTTTAGTGGGCAACCTTGACACTAGGACAACAGTGACTTACTGTGGAATTTCCTTGGAATAAGAAGGGGAAATAAAGGTTATTTTTCATTTAGACAAAGATGACTTCCATTGTCAGGTACGAGGATAGGTTGGAGGGGATATCCAACTACTTGCAATGGAAGGTGAGGATTACAGGTTTTCTCAAGGAGAACAAGTTGTGGATGTTTCCAGGTACCATTGTGTGAGTACCTTAGCAGATTCCATTTCTCTAGACATCCATGAAGTGAAGGAAGAAAGGGCTCAAAAAATCATTTTGGATAGAGTCAGAGACCACCTTATTCCAAATTTGGTTGAGAAGCATACAACCAAGGACATGTGGGATGCACTAAAGAATTTTTATGAGGAAAATAGAGAGAACTAGAAAATGGATCTCTAGGAAAAGCTCCATAGTACTAGGATGGACAAGGGAGAGAGAATGGCCTCCTATCTGACCATAGTTTCATAGGTGAAGGATGAGTTGACAGTTATCCAAGAAGTTATTCCAAACTTAGAGTTGGTGCGTATAACCCTTAGGAGCTTCAACAAGGAGTGGGAGGTTTTTGTGAAGTGTGTGGTGGGAAGAGAGAAGATCCTTGACTACATCATATTGTGGGATGAATTTACATAGGAGGATATTCAAGAGGGATCTCAGGAGAAGGTAGTAGATGGTTCAGATGAGAAAAATGTTTCTCTTATGGGAAAGAGAAAGGATAAGAAGAAGGACATGAGAAAATTGAAATGATTTGCATGTCACAAGATTGGCCACTACGCTAGTCAATGTACAAAGAAGAAGAAGAAGAAGCATGAATAAGAGGTGTCAAGATCAGTTGATTTTGCAGAGAAATCTGAGAAGGAATGTTCTTTGATGATTGGTCCTTTAGGAAAGTTTTGTCTAGCATTCTAGGACATTGAAGTGTGGTTCATGGACAACAAATATTCTCGGCATATGAAAGGAATGAGGTGAGTGTTCCTTAGTATTTCATAAATAGACTCAGACTACTTTTTGGGTATTGGTACCGACCCACAACTTCCAGTGAAGGGGGTTGGAAGTGTTATATTCCAAATAGAGTCACAAGGTTTTAAGAAGGTAGTTGGGGTATTGTATATTCTAGAGATGAAAATTAGCTATCTCTCATTATCATCTTTGGAGATTGATGGATTTGGAGTTGCATTCTATTGTGTCTAGGTATTATTATATCCATAGGGAGATACTCTAGACACAACAATTTTTGTTGGTGTTAGGTATGATAGGTTGTATAAATTGTTGGGACAACCTGTGTTGGGGTCCAGTGGATTTCTGGATTTAGAGTTTATTTCAGAGAGTGGGAAGGTTGCACGGGAGAGAGATTTGATACTAGGTACTCAATCCTCTTCCAGGACTCTCAGAGGACTCAACAAGCATGAGTTGACATAGATGGATGATTGAGAGAGTGTGAAGTCTCCTAGGAGAATTATTAAGTTCATAAATCACTAGAGGTAGTAGCAGATGCTTACTATGCAGTGGGAGGAGAGGTCTCTAGTTCAGAGGGAGAATCTATGAAAGTGGATCGGATGATGGATTTGGAAACACGTTTTGGTAGAGGTACTAGAATTACCTCCCTCTCTAAGAGAGAGTGTTAGATTTTGTATCTCAGAGGTACTTCTGCATTGGCAATGCCCAACATGCGGGAGTGACTGAGCACATTTATCCCTAGTGACTTTATTTTTATAAAGTGACTTTATTTTTATAAAGTGACTTTATAAAGTGATTTTATAAAGTTGAGCCTTTTATTTTTAATGTATAAAAGTTACTTTATGAGGGTGTGGGTCACTTGAGTGACTTAAGTGATATTAAAAAATGATTAAGTCATGACCATTGATCTCATGAGAGAAAGATTAGATCTTGACTGTCAATCTCATTGGAATACCAAGGGTTAGGGTAGTTACACATTTGAAATGCATAAAGGAAGCTCTAGTGGAGATATGGGGCGCACACTTTGAGGAGAGCCTGAGCAGGAAGGTGAAGAGTTACTTTTCTCAAGAGAGAGATTGACCTCATGGAGAACTGAGAGTAACAACAAGAGGAGGGAACATTTTCCAAGGAGAAGAGGGAGGTCTGTACAGTTAGAAAAGAGGCATGTTTTCCAAGGAGAGAGGTCATATAGATGAAGAAGGGTGCCTTTTCCAATAGGAGAAAGAGGGCATGCTTTCCCAGAAGTTGCAACATCAAATGTTGAGTTGACAACAATGAAAAATGAGGTTGTACAATTGCATGGAGGCACAAAAATCAAGGCAAGAGGAGGAAATCGATTTCAAGGTGTCTTGATGTATGAAATTATTGTAGAATATTACTGCTAAAGTGCACAAAAATCAATGTTGTATTTGTTGTTAAAAAGATTGTACTCTACATAAATTGAGGTTTGTTTTGTGTGTGTTTTTAGCACGATTTCGAAGATGTCCGTTGACACATTTTTCAAGAATTTATTGTTGTTGATTACTTATTGTTGTAAACTATGATATAACATTTCTTTGATATCAATAAGAAAAATCTCCTTAAACTGGTTTTCCCAAGTTGATTTTTTCCAGGAGCATTGCCCATACTTTCTAGTGTTCAAATGTAGAATTTTTCTATTGTTCATTATTTTTTTTTTATTGTTTTTTTATTTCTTAATTAATGTATCTATGCTCCTATACTTTTATATAATTATAGTATTTTACTTCATGACATTGATAGTGATATTGTAGGTTGAAATCATGATTCAATTAAGTGTTTTTAGCTCATATTTGTACACCTAAGTGGGGCATTCCTCTTCTCCGATGCATGTGTCCATTTAATATTCCATAAAAACGTCCAAAAACCCATCAAAATGATGGGAATTTTCTCCAATATGATCTTTGACTTAGTATTTAGGGCGTTAGATGACATGTGTCCTTGTCTCATGAAAGGTGATCTTCCTTATTTGCTTGTAAATGATTCCAAACACAAGAAAAAGACATGGTATGCCTCCAAGTATGTAGCGCAATATAGGGATTAACATATTCCATTTTTCATGCACTTTCGATTCATTATATTTTAATTCTACCTCTTTTCTCTCATTTATTATTAGGGGGTTGTGCCCTATTGAGTCCACATAGAATTGTTGTTATATGCAAAGATACGATTAAGATAATATTGATAAAAACACATGGAAAAGGACTTAAAACATGCTAAATATAATGGTCATGTTGAGTTCCCTTCTTGGTATTCAACCAAAGTTCATCTTTATATTTGTTTGGGAAAAAATTGTTTGTCCTTTTGGCATGATTACAATCCCCATTACATGTGATTGTTCATTAAAAAAATTTAACTTATCTATGTTTGTCACCGTTAAGGAGTGTTACCTCTATAAGTGAAATAGAAAGGGTTCTTTACCATCATAAAATAGCATTGATATATATATATATATATATATATAAAAAGCTCCTCACTATCTACAAAATTCACAAAATTCACTTCTTTATTTGATGGAATGTGGATCATAAAATTATTATTACCAAATAAAAAAGAATTGAGTTGTCTAGCATTCAAGGAAATAAATGATTTAACAGGAAATACATGATTCAACAACAAAGAATGAAAAAATCCTAATGATCATAATTTTCAATGATGGAAAATTAAAAAAAAACAAATTATGAACATAATATTTATGTGCCATGTTCATTCACTAGGTTATTGGTCCAATGTTCTCACATCTTCATAGATCTCTTTCCTTCCAATCAATGTATCATAACTCTAGTGTGAAAATAATTGTCTTTAAACCTTTTATGCTTAGACATTTTTTCAATTTGGAATTTCATTATACTCATAAGAATGATATAAACAATGTGACTTAATCAAACACTTGACACCAATGTTGAAAAGGCATTGAAATGAACAAATAAAACCAAGCTTCTTTACAACTCAAAGACTCCTATGATATGGGGATAAGATCCCTTGCAACCTTTGGATATAGGGGTCACAACTTGAGAGGACATCTATTTTACCTTTATGAATAGATGGCTAAGGTGGAAAAATTGAAATAGACATATTGTCATTGATGGCATGCCTTTATGATGCATGGTTTACATTTTGTGTCCTTGGTTTTAGGTTAACTGTTCTAAGGAGACATGGTGAATTCGTATCAATTCATAAAAAAACAAAACAAAGTAATATAATTGAGTATTATAATTTCCATAAAGTGTTTTTGGTAACATCAACATGAGCACACTATCCACATGCTCCTAGGGCATAGTTTTTAGAATTGGACCCTTCAATGCGAAAATTGCATTGTCTCTAATTGAGAAAAATGATAGTTCTTAGAATCATAAAATAAAAAAATATATAGGCCATGAAATAATTGGAGAGATTTTTCCCCATCTATAATTTGATGTCACAATTCCAATGGAATTGACTATTCATCAATATGAATACTGATTTTCATTTTATAGCAAGTTGCAACTTGTTTTTTGAATCTTTTTAGTGATGCATGATAAATTGGTACTAGGGTATAGAAACCAAACCAAGTAGAAATATTTCCATAAAATACTACAACAATGTTATGGAAAGGCTAACATGAGAGCACTATCAACATGATCTACATGCAAATTTTTCAAAAATTGACCATAAAATGGAAAAAATGCATGGTCTCTCTTATCGAGAAAAACTTTAGTTTTGAGAATCATCAAATAAAATAAACTTTGGGTAATGAAATCAAGGCAAAGAGATGCCCCTAGATATAATTTTATGTCTTGAGTTGAAAAAATTGATATTTCATTGATATGAGTCTTAATTTTTGTTTTATGGTGAGTTACAATTTGTTTTCTAAAGTTATTCAGGGACACACGAGGAATTGGTCTTAGGGGCATAAAAACCTAGAAAAAAAAGATGAGTGCCAAAATATCTTATAACTATGTTGGAGAAATGTTGACATGATCATAGGGCTCACTTTTCAAAAATTAAACTTTGAATGCAAAAAATGCATTATCTCTTATAGATAAAAACCCTAGTTTTAGGCATCATCGAAAAAATAGTTATAGTTATGGGAGAGAGGTTCCCATAGTTGTAATCCAATTTCACGAGTCTAGTGGATTCGATGGTTCATCAATCTAACTTTATATTTTCATTTTATGGTCAATTACAACTCACTTTTTTATCCATCCAGGGCCACGTGGTGAATTGGTCTTGGCATGAATTAAACCAAATCTAGTAATTCAAATGAGTGTCATAATCTCCTAAAAGTGTTTTGGGGAAAGGAATATATTATCACACTATATATATATTCTCATGGGATTTATTTCTAAAAAAATGACCCTTGAATGCAAAGATTACATTGTCTCTTATTGAGAAAAACCATTGTTTCAAGAATTGTCAAATAGAACAAGTTATAGGCCATTAACGCACAAGAGAGGGGAATATATATGTAATATTATGTCATGATTCAAATTTGTTTTATGGATAATTGATTCAAGTATTTTTTTTTATTTATGATGAGTTACAACTCGCTTTCAAGAGTCATTTACAGAAACATGGTGAATTGATCTCGGGGGAAGAAAAACCAAACCAAGCAACAAAAACACATGTCATAATCTATTTAAAGAGTCATTTACAGAAACATGGTGAATTGATCTCGGGGGAAGAAAAATCAAACCAAGCAACAAAAACACATGTCATAATCTATTTAAAATGTATTTTGTCAAAGATTTTTTGATCATTCTATCCACGATATCTTGCGGTATATTTTTCAAAAAATTACCCTTGAATGCAAAAATAATATTTCCTCATACTAAACTTAAATGAATTATTGAATGCTTCCATACAAATTTATGGTTCTCTATGTCTCTTAGTTTCATTAATGGATAGAGATAATGTATTCCATTAACCCCCTCTCCAACACCATATAATTTTTTTATAATTATGACACCATTGTTACATGGTGCATATGCATTTATGTTTTGGTATGTTATTTATATTTTTTTCAACTCTATGCTCATTATATATATATATATATATGCAACAATGTGATTGCCGTAAATGGAAAATAGAGGATATGTAGGTTGATGCTTAAAGTCCTCCTCTTAATTACATATATGTGTAGGTTTAAACATTCTTTGGTGATTGTCATGACAATGTGTTGAAAGGAGTAAGCATGAGTAAATATTGCCCATGTCTCATCATGAATTTTTGTCGAGATACTTATTATCCATTTTCCCTGGGGCATAAGGAGTGAAGAGTTCCCAATATTAAGCAAAGAGTCCCTATCATGCATTTTCCTTACGAGTGAAGAGTCTCCAATATGCATGTATGTTTTTTTCTACTCATTCACAAGTCTTTGGATCTTGTGGAGTCCACTTCCCTATTTTTTATATTCTTGTGTGGTTTTTTTATCTAATTCAAGCCATTTACTTATCTTTAGTCTTAACCCTAATTTTGGATTTGTCCCTACAATGTTCTACATTCATGCATGTTTCATGACTTTTAGAATTTTTTGAGAATTATAATGTGGTTGAGTTCGTTTACATGATCCAAGAAAAAAAGTCACCTTTTTGTACAAATAGTTATGCATTTAGTTGCTTTAAATATTTTCATTGTTTGATGGAGATGGGAAATTTTCTTTACCTCTATGCCAACCCTAGTTCATATTTTCATATATTTCCATGTCCATCCCACACATTACCATAAAAGACTTTTAATGAACAAGTGAAATATAAAATTCAATAATATATGTAAATGAAATCCATATTATAATTTATAAAACTTATATTTGAAAAACCAATGAGAAAGACACCTTGACTAAAATAAAAAATGGAAAATAATAGACATAGGCTGTGAAAAATTATTGGTAGAGAAAAGGGGTAAATCCTAGTCCAAAATCATAACCCTAACTAAAGGAAAACCCTATACCACCCTTTCTTTACGACCCTTTGAAATTATGTTTAATTAAAAGCCACCAATGATAACAATTGAAAATAATAATGTGATTTGACCCCATGAAAATATTTCTACCACATACATTGTTTCAAAGGAAACACTACATAAGTATCTATAACACAACAACATGACAAATTTATAAGGGCACTCCTTTCCTAAGATTTGGTTGGTTGGGGGCATTCAAAAACATTGTTCGTTGGTGGTGTTTAACAAAAATGTTTTTATTATTTATGGGCCTTCATGTTCCCATTATTCTTCATATAATACAGACACATATAAATGTATTAGTATTAGTGTTAGACTTATGCACTAAATTTGTTTTATTCATATATGGTGAAAAACTAACAAACAATCTACATACCTCAACATAGAATAAAAGATTGAACATGTCATTTTACTTATCCTATATACTTAGTTGAAATCATTAAAGTAGACCATATATCTCATCTTTGGTACTAAATTTCTCCACAATTTTCTATGAATAGAGGTAGGAAGTATTGTACCTAGTGGCATGAAAATTGAGACATAATTACACTGTTATATTTTAAAATTATATGTCAAATTTCAATGTGAAATTTAAAAGAATATATTCCTTTTAAGTACACAACATTGGCTTCGTACATGTATTACACCTGGGGCATGTCCCATTTAAATAATATTTTACATAATAATTTTTTCCGTCAAGCCTTGGACACATGATGCTATGAATAAATTCTCTTGATGAAGTTGGTGTTAGTCAGGAATGATTTTAAGGATGGAAATTTATTTTAAAATGTAGAAACCTTGGCAAATCTTAGCAATCCTTCATATGCCAACTATAAATGTTTGGCGATTTTTTTGTAAAAATATTCAAATTTCTAAGGATTTTTTATAGTTTATATAAAATTTTGACGATTTTTAAGGTAAAATATTTTTATCCTATAGAATTTGGGCAAATCATTTTTAGAATAGATAATTGTTTTTGGGAAAAACCATGGAAAATTAGCCCATGAGCGAAATTTAGCCCCTAAAATCATCCTTGGCATTGTTAGTATGGTCAAACATTCTTGTACATGGTTAGTGTGAAAAATAAAATGAATGCACACATCTGTGTCATTAAAAAAAATACATCTACCTTGATATAGAAAAAAAGATTGAATGTGTCATTTTACCTCTTATGTATGCTTACCTAAGGTCATTCAAGTAGATTGTCTAGATAATTTTTCTTACTAATAGTTTCCATCAATTTGTTGTGTTGCGAATGAGATAGGAAGTATAGTACCTTTAATGAATGATTTCTAGAAAAAAAATTCAGTTGGAGGAGTGTACCAATGACTAATTTTTCAAAGTGATATAAAAATGGAATTGGCTTGTAATACATGAATACATAACTGCTAGTATTTCTCAAGTTTTCATCAAGTGCAAGGTATTATTACTTAACAACCATGGATCCAATCAGAAATTAACTACATTAATAATTAGTTAATGATGTATTGAGGGTTTTATTCCCCTCTAGGAATTTTGAAAACCAATAATTAGTGCCTTATTCCTTGTCTTTCAAGGAACCACTACATATATGTGTCCTAAAATAATGAAATGCACAATCATATACAAGTGTGTAGGAGTTTGATAATATAGAGAGTATAACTAAATAAATATGAATGAAAAACTCTCATAGACCATTACCAAAATATATTCAAATATTTTCAACCACAAAATATCTATAAATATTATATATATGATCATAATCTAGTGAAATAGATGATTGTCCCTCCTTTAACTAGGTCGATTCAAAAATTATGCAAAGGTTTATTTCAAGTGATTTATGATCACATGTACCAAACCAATATTTTGGTTTACCATCCTTTAATTCACCACTACAACATGGTCCACAAAATCAAGTGATTTTTCACATTCATATTTGTAGTACATGGTTGTTTTAACTGTGAATCGAATGAAATCCATGAGCTACATGTATTGTGTTGCAAGATTATGCATGTGACCAATCTACGTTGACCACCTGTTAGACAATTGGCTTAGGTTGATGGACAATTGGTTTGTATAGTTGGTTGTTATTGATGTCAACCCTTGGAGAGTGATCCTGTATATTGATGTCAAACCTTAGATATTGATATCAATCCTTGGAGAAGTTCGATAGCGAATTCTAGTAGCACAAAGGTATGGGTAAGGGACTCAAGTTTGTTTAAGGTATAAATACATGAATATCAATGAATATTCAAGTAAGACTATTCTAGATTGATAGTACATGTCATTCCATTTCTCGTGATATGTGGTGTGTCATGTAGTTCCTCATGGTTGAGGAGATATGGATTAGTGAAGTTGGAGAACCCTCATGATTTATCTAGAAGCCCCTGGAAGGTCAAATAAGTGAATTATTCTAGAAGCTCCTAGAATAAGTTTAATATTCAAAGTAGTTGAAACTAAGAGTTAATAATGGGTAAAGTCGTTGCAATAAGAAAATAATTAAAAATAAATTAGTTGCAGCAAGAAGTGGTGAGTTTATTAATTATGGGTAAAGTAGTTGTAATAAGAAGGTTGAATAGTCAAAGTGGTTGACCAAAAAATAAATTATATAATAAAGTGGTTGCAAAAATAATTTAGTTAATGGAAAAGAAGTTATGATTTGACTAATTAAAGAATTGTTAATTGCAACAAGAAAGTGGTTAGCCCTAAAAGGTGGATAAAGGGGTAAAACAATTACAAGGAAACTTATAGAGGAAGACACTTGACAAGTATAAATAAGAGAGCAAGGAACTCCTATTAGAACCTACCTACCTATCGAACATTATTGAATATATATTTTTTGAAAGGTTATTTACAAGTATACATTGACAAATATGAGAAAGCATAGCTATGAAACAATGAAGATCTGAAGCAACGAAAGTTTTAGAGATGAAGAAAGTTTGATTGTTCCATGATTTTTGAGGTTATCCATGATTTACAATGCAGTTAGGGCGTGGACATCCATGGGCCACAATGGAGGAAAGAGTGGATACACGCGAGCCATAGAAGGGGAAATTGTGGATCTGTAGAAAGGGAAAATAGAAGATGCTTGTTCCAGGTTGCAGGAACTGAGGAGAGTGCAGGTATGTTTGTCAGAGAACAAATACAACATGATTACTACATAGTCAAAGGTATGTCCATGATTATGTTTTGAGACTGTATTTTAGTGGTGTTTTGGAGCATGCATGAGGCATGAATTTGTGAGGCTTGGTATATGCCCTCCTGGATGTATGGTATCTCTTGTAGAGTATGATTTGAGGAAGATATGTTGAGGCACATTGTTTGTGCACTTAGCTTGGTTTTATTGGCATATATTTTGGTGCATTGTGAGAGGAATTTGTTAGTAGTCTTGGTATATGATTGGCTTATGAGTGGTACATGCTTGAGGTTACATAACAATGAGGTTTTGGCACATGGTTTGATGTGAGGGTTTATGGTAATTGGTTTATGGATATTATGTTGTATTTCTAGAGGTATCTTGTTGGTTATATTGGTGTATGGTTGAGGTACATGTTGGGTACATGGATGTGATACATACTTGCAGTGCATGATGATCTTGATACATCTTGTTGAGGAATTTTTTGGTCCTTTGTTGTTGATACATGATTGGTATATGTTGTTGGTTATATTGGTATAGTGTTGATGTACATGATTGATGTGAATTGTTGGCACATGGTAAGTTACATGGTATGGTACATGGTTGATACTTGGTTGATACACATCTTGTTGAGTTTTAATTAAGCTAGGATTAAGCATGAAGTTCATTTCATTTTAGCATTTTACTTAAATCATAGAAAAAAAATTCCAGCAACCAAGATCACAAGAATAAACACCATGCACAATTACACAAGAAGTGTCCAGGGAAACCCTTCTCAATAAATGAAGAAAACCCAAAAAAGGAAATACCTCCACCACCATAAACACCTATCACACAAAAGGGTTCTCACAAACCCTAGAAGACTAGCACCCAAGAGAGGTGCACACTTTTCCCAAGAAGATGTACATACTAAAATTTCCAAACTCACTTCAGATATGATTCTTGATTCAAACAAAAAGATAAAGACCGACAATTAAGCTGAGGCTAAGAAAAAGTACACCTTTCAATTTCAAAAATTATCCCTTTCATTAGCTCATTGAAAAAGGATATGTTAGATAAATTTCCTGGTAGAAGTTCACATCTCTTTTAGAATTTGGCATGAATGTGGTACCCATAATTACAAAAATTCTTGTTGCAATGTTATGGGTTTGATTTTATAGTTATATTTGAAGTTAAATCCCTAAATATTCAATGAAAGAAATAACTAGTTCTCCCAGTGTGTCGACAATTGTTGTGACCACAATAAGGACCCTTTTATTTAGTGATCTTATGAGCCAAAATAAATGGGGCCCCCATATATCCTACAAATTTATGATGAACCTACTTGTAATCCTACGTTGCATATCCTTCTCTAAGCTATCCAAATATAAGTGTGTGTAGTTGGGAAACATCAATCCTTGAGAAACCATTTGTGAACTATACATCACTAAATCTAATATTGATGTCCCTTCCCTCATTCTACAAAGAAACTTTTGAGAGACCTTCTCTTGTAACCCTCTCTATGAGAATGATGTTTTGGTACTCCAACAATAGCTTTATCAATTTCAAAATCACCCATTGGATATCTTTGGCTGAGAAGGTGGGATAGTCTTTCATGATGACATACCTCTTTTTAGATCCAACCTAGTTAATTGGAATATATTAATCCATCCCGGGATCTATCCATAAAAATAAAGGATATGGGGGAGATAATACTATTAACCAAATTGTGGGAATAAATCAAATCTATTATCTCAAATATTTAATCTAGTAGAAATAGAAATCTCCTCACTAGTAGGATGTTTGAACTTGGTGATTCAAAGTTTAGAATTTATAATACTTCAATATGTAGCACACTTCTCTCCACTTGAGAGATTCATCATGATCCGCCCACATATCATATTATCAAATTTTGCTAGATCCAGATGATTGTAGTATGGATTTCCTTTGAATCAATTTCCATCAGTTAAACCATAAGAAGGGAAAGTGTGGGACTAACCTTTATAATCACAGAAATTCATTGATTCATCTATGGTCTTCGAGATAATCCATAGGAGAAGGGGGGGGGGATTTTTCATTTTTCTAACCGGAAGATTTTATATGTGGAATCTATTGTAGAAATGACACATATCATTAACCCACATTTTTTTCTTGTACAGGATCAATATGATACTCTCCTCCATGAGGTAAATGATCACTATGATGAGGCCACATGTCTCCTTTTCTAGGTAATCTCTCTAATATCATTCATCTGATGATTATAACACCATACATTTGAGTAACGGTAAAAGGATAGGGTTACGACATGATTACCTAAGTAGGTAAAATAGGGGAAAGGTTATTTTATGTATATCACATAGATATAATTTCAGTTTGAATAAAACAAAACTTAGTTTAATTAATTGATAAGATTTCTTCAGTTGAGTATTATAATAGATAGGTATTGTGGTTTTCAAAGAAGTACATGTAAAGGATTTATGGAACATGCACTCATATTTTCTTTTGTCTATGCAGAATGAGGAGAAACTTGGAACAATGTGAAGAGGAACCTAATAGCCCAGAGTATTCACTTACAAACCAAGAATGAATAGCCTATGACAAGAGACAATGTTTCAGGATAAATTCGTGAGTGCGGACACAGACCAATCTCCCTAGATCCACCTGGATCTAGAACAAAACAAGACAGAATACTACTCTTTCCCTAGATCTAGATAATTGAATGAACTAAGAGAAATGGATAGTGGAC
>ML791431.1:208302-246826 GCA_009831015.1 Picea engelmannii
GCTTGTACGGCCTGCCACGTGTCCTGTACGGACTGTACGGACAGGTACAGTCAGCATCAAAATTTTCCCTGTTTGGCTCGGCGAACAGAAGGCGATAACTTCTCCATACGGACTCCGTTTGCGAAAGTAAATATACCGCCGGACTCAGGAGAACGAGACGGACGCAATGGAACCGTTTTCGTCGCATTCCGAGCACTTTGAAAATTGAGCATTTTTTAGATCCCTGGTCCAGATTCTGATCAGTTTTGGAATTCATGAGAAAAGGGCATATGGAGCCTCATTGTAATCCATTCTGCTCAAACAGATGTGTTTAATAGCCACATATATTCTTATAGATAGCCACCACCATTCGAGCAAGTTTCAGTTCTTCATTTTTACAGTTTCATCGTATTTATTTATTTAATAGAAGATATTGTTCACTCGATATTTGTGTTATTCTTCCTATCTTTGTGTTTATTGTATTTGGTATGTTAATCAGTTCATTCTTCTCCTAAATCCAGATCACTTGGTTATCAGAAAATGATCACAACCACTAGAAAGCTATTCTATTGGCCTAGACTAAAAAAGGAAATAGGTGATTACTTGGCTAAGTATCTAGAATGTCAGCAAGTCAAGGTAGAGCACCGGCACCCAACATGGTTGTTGCAGCCCCTACCAATTCTAGAATGGAAATGGGAAACCATCTCCATGGATTTCATGATAGGATTACCAAGATCAACCAAATAGAACGATTCCATCATGGTAGTTGTGGAAAAAATATTGGATTACTGAGAGGAGGGGGGGGTGAATCAATAATAGAGCAATATAATCCTTTTTAACCATAAAATTCAAGTGTTAAATCAATTTAACATTATCATCAAATAGTTGCAGAGTAAATAAACAATGAACAAATGAGCAATCATACACATACACAGTAGACCAATGTTTTTACGTGGAAACCCAAAGTGGGAGAAAACCACAAAATGATTTTTCTTATATGTCTTTAAGAATTACATTCATTGGAAGAACCAACTTTGTTTTCTAGATGCATCTGGAAGGAGTCTCCAACTCCCTAGTTTCTCAGGCTACAACCTGAAGGAAGCTCCAAATCCCCAATTCTCTAGCTACAACCAGAAGGAGTCTACAACCCCCCATGTTCTTCGACTACAACCGTAAGGTGGATACAACCACATGTCCTTTCCCTGTCCAACCTCCCTAACGTAGAAGTAGAATGATGGAACCACGGTCACACTATCACTGTGATATATATTGCTATAAACATGTACCAATCAACTTGTAATAAACCTGTAACAACCTATACCAATAGCCTATGCCAACATGTACCATACATCAACCTGTACCATAAACAAATGCATCAACCATGCACGAAACTTGTACAAATAACCTGTCCAATCAACCTGTACCATAAACAATTGCATCAACCATGCACCAACATGTACCTCAACCTATCTCATCAACGATTCCATCAACCATGCACCAAATATGTACCAATCATGCATCAAATACACATAAACTATGAGTCATCAAGATGTACCAACATCATCAACTATAGACCTCATGTATGTGCCAACTCATCAACTATTTGTCTCAACCATGTACCCAACATGTACCTCAACCAAAATCCCTCATCAATTTCATCATCCAAATCTGATTTGTAACTCTGTAATGGACCTAGTGTATACGATCACATACCTGCAAACCTTCATTAACTTTAACAAAAAGAGATGAGAATTTTCATCAAACTTTACTTTAGTCTCACATGACTAATTTGGATTAGTCAACAACCCTAACTTGAAATAATCATAACTATGTACATGTAATGAATAAATATATAAAAATAGTACACAATGTTCTTCAGTGTCTTTTATGCAATTCCTCCATATTTCACTACTTGGAACCTCTCGGAAAAGGAGTTGTAGCAAAAATTCCATATCTTGTTGAAGTCTGGCTTATTCTAGAGAGCGAACTTGTAGAGCGTTCCCCACACAGAATATTTGTTGTATTGGTCTAAAACTAGTACACGAAATACCAAATACTGTACTCTAACCAATCATTTTTTTCTTTCTCAATTTGGATCTTTTATGAATAAGTTATGACGTTTTAACCTAAAACACTTGTTTTAGACTAGTTTCAGGACTAGCCACAAACTCTATTTTTCATGGACTGTAACTCCAAAAATACAACGAAACACAAGCTGAAAGTTGTATCACATATACTTGGATATGTTTCCTCAACGACCTCCCAATTTCACTGTCTGGAGAATTTTATAAAATAAATTATTCTGAAAATGGTGAGATAACCTGTAAATAACATACCTTAGAAAGCATCATAAAAAATATTTATCCTCCCTCGAATTTCAGACTTGTTTACTTCACCTTCCCTCTAAAATTCAGCTTAGATTTTCTTTGGTTGCCTCATTCACTTGTAGATATTCAATATTCTCAAGTGTGATTAAAATTGAGAGTCCCTTGCCTCTCATTTATACTTTCATGTAGCTTCCTCAAGGGGTTACCTTCTAACAATCTTAGCCCACTTTCCTTATTTTAGGGCTAACCCACTTCTAACCACTTGTCCACTTAGTAATTTCTCCATTAAATTTATTATTTAAATAATTTCTTTTGCATCCACTTTGATTTATAGTACACTCATCACTTCACTTTATTATTTAAATTACCTTCTAACCATCTTAACCCACTTCCCTTATTTTAGGGTTAACCCACTTCTAACCACTTGTCCACTTAGTAATTTCTCCAATAACTTTATTATTTAAATAATTTTTTTTAATCCACTTTGACTTATAGTACACTCATCACTTCACTTTATTAATTAAATAATTTCTTCTTTTCAACCTCTTTGGCTACTTTGACCTTTTGGGGCTTCTAGATGACTCATGAGTGTTCTCCAACTTCAAACGGCCATAACTCTCTAACTGTGAGGATTTATGTGACGTTCCACATACCAATGGAAATGGAATGTCATGTACTATCCATCCAAAATAGTATTAACTTCAAATGTATTAACACTCATACCATTATACATCAAACAAAATTGGGCCAATTACCCAAACCTTTGTGCTACCAGAACTTCTTCAAGGGTTGACATCAATGAAAACCAACACAAATAATCAACAATATCCCCATTTTCCACTGATGGAAACACTCTGATGCAATACTGAAGTCAGATCACTCATGATCCCCCAGTGACCATTGATCCCCCTGGAACCATGCCTCTGTTCTCTGCATATGATAAATCTCTCCCCATTTTTCATCAATGGAAAAGGTATATTTCCATCCAAGGGTTCTCCCCCTAATTGAGTTATCCTTGGGGATAGTCCCCCTAACTGAACTCTTCCTTAAACTAATCTCCCAACCTAAAATTTCCTATCTATGGTGCTTCCTCATGTAAATCTAAGACATATAAGAGAAGCATTCAAAAACATTCATTTTGGAGTAGAAATTACTTTGTGTCTCTGACAAATATAGTCAAATGCTTCCCCTGGAAACGGTTTTGTAAATATGTATTCCACTTGTTCTTTGTGCCCACATACTCAACTATGATGTTCTTCTCTACAACATGTTCCCATAGAAAGTGACACTTGATTGTAATGTGCTTCGTCTTGGAGTGCATCACCAGTTTCTTTAAGATATTGATGGCGCTTGTATTATCACAATAGATTGGAATGGGCTCATCATACTCAACCTGTATATCTTTCAGAGTTTGTTTCATCCATAGAACCCGTGTACAACATGTTTTTTCTTCAATATATTTTGATTAAGATGTAGATAAATAAATTCATGATTGTTATTTCTTAGCCAAGATACTAAACACTCACCCAAGTAGAATGTTTCTCCACTGGTGCTTCGTCGTTCATCAATTCAACCTGCCCAATCTGCATCTGTGTAGGAAATAAGTTATAGATACTTTCCCTTTGGATACAAAAATCCAAAATATTATGTTCCTTTGAGATATCTGAAAATCCTCTTCATTGCTAATACATGTGATTCCTTTGGTGCTTCCTGAAATCGTGCCACTTTTCCAACTGCCTACATTACATCTAGTTTGGATGTTGTCACATATAGTAAGCTACCAATCATTGACCTCTATTTCCTCTGGTCTGTAGACTTTGAATCATCATCTTTTCTCAACTTGCAACTTGTTTGCATAACAGTGGTAACTGGTTTGCAATCTTCCATTCTGAACCTCTTTAGCATTTCTTTGATATACTTATTTTGAGAAATAAAAATTTCTTGGTTTCTTTGACGTATCTGAAGACCCAGAAAGAAGGATAGTTCTCCGAGTAATGACATTTCAAATTAACTATGCATATCCTTTGAAAATGTTTGTCTTAACCTGTCATCAGTACTTCCAAAAATAATATCATCAACATAAACTTTAATTAATAAAATACTATATTGAGTTACCATGATGTAGAGATTTTTGTCCGCACTTCATTTTCTAAACCTAGCATGTTGTAGATATTTATCCAGTCTAGAGTACCATTCTCTAGGAACCAATTTTTCAATGTAGACTTCTTCTTCAAGTTCCATGTTCAAAAAAATTGATTTCACATCCATATTTGACGATACTGTTCAAGACTCTGCTACACAACTGTCCATAATTTTGACTCATATGTCACTGTACTATCGTGAAGTACTACTACATCTGATTAATCTATCATATTGTACTTCTACTAGCTGAATGCGTTGAATTTGTCTACTCAAATTTTGCAAGCTACTCGAAGGATGGTTCTCTGGTCTATCTCAGCTACTGCATAGACTCCCCCTGTCTATTATTCATATTATCTGGGAGACTCTAAATCGGATGGATCAGAACAATTACTGCTCTGAAGTGTATTCATCATCATCTTCATTAGTAGATTCATCATCTCTTTGAGCTCTAACTTATTTCTTTTTGTCTATGGATTCATCTTTCACTATAGTTCCTGAAAGTACAATCTCTTGAACCCGTTCCTTATTTACTTGTCCTTCTTTTCTTTCAGTTATTTTCCAAACCTTTTTGTATCTGACGTATTTCCCTATAGAATTTTCTTCATCTCGTTTTATTTTGCGATCTCTGGGACCTGGTCTTTGTTCACTTGTTCTTCATGTTTTCTTATACATACTTTCTTATATATGATATCAATGTTCTCTTTCATGGAAGTATCGATCATGCTTCTATAATCACTATCTAGGTGTCCATAGTTATGACATTTGTAACATTCAATGTTACGCCAGGCCACATATGCACTTCTTGCTTGAACATTTCTTTTATAATCCCTGCAATACACAACCTTATGTCAAAAATTAGTAAAATAAAAACAATGACCATAAAAGAAATTTGCATACCTGGGAGTGAATGATCTTCTTTGTTGTGTAGTCCTTCTGAATTTATGCCTTGATTGATCATGATCATGATTGAAGCTTCTTTGTGGCTTGAACATGGATGGTCTTCTTGAAGATGTACCTTCAATAGTTTTATTAGATTATGGTTGACCATGATTCCTTCCTTTGAGTACTTATGCATAACTCTTTCTATTTTGTTCATTCTTCTTTTCTGGCAACCTAGAGTTCTTCTCTTCATTCTCTAATTTATGTTCATTCTCTAGAATAATCCATAATCTTCTTCCAGTGGTTAAACTGTTTCCTGAAGGAACCGGCTCTGATACCAATTGTTGGATTACTGAGAGGGGGGGATGAATCAGTAATAGAGAAATTTAATCATTTTTAACCATAAAATGAAAGTGTTACATCAATGTAGCATTATCATCCAATAGTTGCAGAGTAAATAAACAATGAACAAATGAACATTAATACACATACAAAGTAGACGAATGTTTTTACGTGGAAACACAAAGTGGGAGAAAACCACAGAAATGTTTTTTCTTATATTTCTTTAAGAATTACATTCATTGGAAGAACCAACTTCCTTTGTTTTCTAGCTACAATTGGAGGGAGGCTCCAACCCCCTAGTTTCTCAAGCTATAACCTGAGGGAATCTCCAACTCCCAAATTCTCTGGCTACAACTAGAAGGAGTCTACAACCCCCTATATTCTCTGGATACAACTGGAAGGTGGCTACAACCACCTATCCTTTCCCCATACAACCACCCTAACGTAGAAGTAGACTGATGGAACCACTATCACACTATCACTGTGAGATATACTAATGTAAACCTATACCAATCAGCCTGTAATCAACCTGTAACAACATGTACCAATAACATGTGCCAACATGTACCATACATCAACCTGTAGCTCAACCTGTACCATAAAAAAATGCATCAACCATGCACCAAACCTGTACAAATAACCTGTCCAATCAACCTATACCATAAAAAAGTGCATCAACCATGCAAAACACTATACCTCATCCTGTACCATCAACGAGTGCATCAACCATGCACCAAATATTTACCAATCATGCATAAAATACACATAAACTATGACTCATAAAGATGTGCCAACATCATCAACTATACACCTCATGTATGTGAAAACTCATCAACTACTTGTCTCAACCATGTACGCAACATGTACCTCAACCAAAATACCTCATCAATTTCATCATCCAAATCTAATTTGTAACTCAGTAATAGACCTGGTGTATATGATCACATACCTGCAAACCATCCTTAACTTTAATAACAAGAGACTATCATTTTCATCAAAATTTACTTTAGTATCACATGACTAATTTTGGATTAGTCAACAACCCTAACTTGAAATAATCATAAATATGTACCTATAATGAATAAATATATTTAAATAATACACAATGTTCTTCAGTTTCTTTTATGCAATTCCTCCATATTTCACTACTTGAAACCTCTTAGAAAAGGAGTTGTAGAAAAAATGTCCTACCTTGTTGAATTATGGCTTATTCTAGAGAGCGAACTTGTAGAGCGTTCCCCGCACACAATATTTTTTCCATGGATATGAAAATGGTACAACGAATACTAAAGAATGTATTCTAACCAATACATTTGGTCTTACTCAATTTGGATCTGTTATGAATAAGTTATGACATTTTTACCCGAAAAACCTATTTTAGACTAGTTTCAGGACTTGCCACAAACCCTATTTTCCATGGAGTGTAACTCGAAAAACATAACTCCCCACAAGATGAAATTTCTGTCATAGATACTTGGGTATGTTTCCTTAATGGACTCCCAATTCCATGGTTAGAATCATTATAGAAAAAACGTTATTGCGAAAATGGTTAGATGAAATGTAAATAACATACCTTAGAAAGCATCATCAAAAGAATTTATCCTCCCTTGAATTTCAGCCTTCTTTACTTCACCTTCTCTATGAAATTCTGATTAGATATCCTTTGGTTACCACAGTCACTTGTAGATATTCAATATTCTCAATTCTTATTAAAAATGAGAGACCATTATGTCTTATGTGTACTTTCATGTAGCTTCCTCAAGGGATTACCTTCTAACCATCTTAACCTACATTCCTTATTTTAGGGATAACCCACTTCTAACCACTTTTCCACTTAGTAATTTCTCCATTAAATTTATTTTTTATCCAATTTGACTTATAGTACACTCATCACTTCACTTTATTATTTAAATTACCTTCTAACCATCTTAACCCACTTCGCTTATTTTAGGACTAACCCACTTCTAACCACTTGTCCACTTAGTAATTTCTCCATTAACTTTATTATTTAAATAATTTGTTTTATATCCAATTTGAATTATAGTACATTCATCACTTCACTTTTTTATTTAAATAATTTCTTCTTTGCAACCACTTTGACTACTTTGACTCTTTGGGGCTTCTAGATGACTGATGAGGGGTTTCCAACTTCACATGGCCATAACTCTCTAACCATGAGGATTTATGTGACATTCGACATACCACTGGAAATGGAATGGCATGTATTATCCATACAGAATAGTCTTACCTTTAAATATATTAACACTCATACCATTATACATAAAACAAACTTGGGTCCATCACCTAAACCTTTGTGTTATCGAAATTCGTTGCCAGACTTTCTTCAAGGGTTGACATCAATGACAACCAACCCAAATAATCAATAAAAACTGAGAAAATATGCTCACTTCATACCTGTCAAATCAACCTGGAAGAAAATATATATTGCCAACATCTTCATGAAAGATATATTCAAACTACATGGCATGCCTAAGGAAATTATATTAGACAAAGATACAAAGTTCAAACTTTTGGAAATCTATGTTTTCTAGTTTTGAAACAAAATTTCTCTTTAGTAAAGCCTATCATCCTCATACTAATGGGTCGACAGAGAGGGTAAACCAAATATTAGAATACATGTTGAGGATGCATCTAATGCATCAACATAATAAGTGGGAGGACTACCTACCACTGGTAGAATTCACTTACAACAATGGCTATCAAGAGTCATTGAAAATGAGCCCTTTTGAAGACCTCTATGGAAGGAAATGACACATTCCAATCAGACGAAACAATCTAGTACACAGAGTTAAAATCGGTCCATATATGCTAAATGAAATGGAACAACAATTGATTCAGATCAGGTAAAATGTGAAGATATCCCATGATATACAAAAGAGCTATGCAGACCTGAAAAGGACTCCTAGAGAGTTCAAAGGAGGGGATCATGTATATCTCTGAGTTAAACCCGAAAAAATCTCTTTGAGGATGGGATCTTGTGCCAAGATGGAACCTCAATATTGTGGACCTTTGATGTTTTGGATAGATTGGGACCTGTAGCCTATCGGCTAGCACTTCCTCCCACAGTGAAGGCACATAATTTTTTCCATGTTTCTTTATTAAAGAAGTATGTACATGATTCTAATCATATTATCGAATGGTCTATGATTCAGGTGGAACCCGAGGGAGAGTTCCGGACATAACCCCGATGCATAATAGATAGGAAGGAAGCCCCACTCAGGAACATAACCATTGCACAGGTCAAGGTGCAGTGGAAACACTTGAACCCATATGAGTCTACATGGGAAATGGAGGATTCCATGAGACATGGATATCCATTTTTGTTTACTTCTGTACATACATAACACATACACAAATAGAACATCGAGGACGATGTTCCTTTAAGGGGGAGGGGATTGAAATACCCCTATTTCCCCTAGTTTGTAAATATAATTATAACTAGCCAAGAGACTATGGAAGACAAAATGTGTGTGAATATTTGATTTGATGAGCCTTTGTATAAAAGGGGTCAATGTATGAATTTAGTTTATTAATAGAATTTGAATTTGAATATGTGTTGCACAACTGCTGAAAGAGTGAAGGTTTTCTAAGATAGACCATGGGTACTATGAGAGAGATGGTGAAGGGAAACCAAGAATGGTTGAGATGAACCTCACCAGACCAATACCTTCTAGGTGTAATTTATCAATAGTCCTATGACCCATAAATGAATTACCAGTTAGGCCGGTAGTTGGAAGGCCATCCTCGAGAGTTAATGAAGAGATGGGGCATGGTACCCATTGGTAAGTCTTCTAGGCCTAACCATGGATTTGGATTTAGACCCATGCAACCTTGATGAGGAAGGAAAGGAATGAGGTAATTTGGGTAGAGAGATAGACCTGATAGATAATATAACATAGAAAACACTCTCCAAATAAGAGAAGTGATCATATACTTCATCTCTGAAGTTGAGAGGAAAAATATGAGCAGTAATCTCGATCCGGATGTAAGAATCCAAGGTAGGGATATAAGCTGATAAACGAGGATGACGAGTGAATGAGGAAGTAATGATGTAGAACTCTTTACTTGGATCCTAAAAAACTAGTTTCCAAGTTTATTTTGGGAGGAGGAGAGTAACCTTTGTCCCTGACTTTTGTGGAGTAAGAAGAAATAATATCTCTCAGAGCACCATGGTATAGCTCGGGGGTGGCCAGTGGTAAATCTGTCAGGAGTGAATGTGCCTATGGTTGGGAGGAAATAGGAACCCCTTTCAATGGTTTCTTCACCTTTTCAAGTTCGTATAATTATTTTCATACTTTGTGTATTATATTGGATGCGATGATGAACTTTCTATGTTTACGATTCAGTCTTTAAGTATTTCAATAGTTGTTAGAAAATATCTATGATTTCCGTAATCTGTTATATCTATATGATCTTTCAATTTATTTTATTTTTGCTTCTAGATAGTCATGGGATGGGAATCTGCAGAAGGGTCAGGGAAGGATCGACTGAAATGTCTAAGTCCTACCAACCCTGTGAAGTTTACCTTAGTGGGAATGTTAAGTTCAAGTCTATGGGAGAAGAGCGTTTTCCTTCAAACAAACCATCCATTTGACCGAGCACTCATGCCTGTGTTCTTAACCCATTGGTGGTAAAAGGATTTTCACCTAAACCATAATCCTTTCCAAAGTATCCATGTGATTGAGGTCTGGGATCCCCACTCTAGTCCAAAAAGGGGTTATCTCTTCGAAACTTTGAGACTTATGATTCCACAATCCTCAAAAATAGTTGAAGGCCTATGTCATGAATCAATGAGGGCCATTAGTCTAGGGATCCAAGTTTTATATCTCTTATCCGTTAGATCGGGTGTGGGAATGGAAGCATTAAGTGCTTCGACGATGTGTTACTTCGAGAGAATAGGAATTTTCTATCGCCTAAACTCCCGAATGTCAGGTTCATGGAGTTAATCTGGACCATTGAAACTGGAGGGACACATGCCCACAGATACATGGTTATCCAGGAGTCTGGGTATTCGACAATTTAGATACGCGCAAGTTTTCCATGAAGATATGCAAGCTAGAATAAACCCTAGCCATAGATGCTAGGTACACGTGGAAATAGATTTGGCGTGGTCCAAAAGGAAAGTTGGGAGATACACGATAAACTCTCAAATTTCTAACTGTTGAAGTGACGCGGAATTTTGGATGAACGGGTAGGTGGAAATCGATCCTATGGTCTGGAGAGTTCATAATACAGAGGAATTTGGCCAAGGCTTTTCAAGGAGTGAAAATCGCCGAAGTCACAAACGTCAAAATAGATCTCGATCGTTGATAGGAAGAGGATGCATGGTGCCATATCTGAGAGTCCATAGGATTATCTCTTCAAGGGATTTGTGTCAAGAAGATTGGGTAAGCTATGAAGCCGGATCCGTGAAGTAATCATAACCGTAGATCTATGGATCTACATGGAACTTTTCAAACCGATAGATTGAAGTTATGAGCAGTTATACACCTATGATGGCGTGGCTTGATAATTTCATTCAATGTGACATGGACCTGTATTGTGCATGCCATGTGTCACCCAATTTTAGATGACTCATATACCCATTATTCCCATTAGAGAATGAAATATGTCACTCCCCCATCGAGGACACGTTTCACCCCCTGACCCTCATCATGTGTCATTTTCTGGTTCATGCTCGCCTAGTCAACATGTTCTATGATGTGTCTAGATACTTTGTTAGTTCGATGCTCTAGAGGGGTGCATGTGTTAACCCTCTGGGACTCCCAAAGACTAGAGTATTGAGATGAATCGTGACCATTTAACTACCGACCACATGGAGAAATCTCAGGGCCCTTCATAACTATGCTAGTTCAGTGCTCCAGGGATATTGCATAGTCAAGAGTGAAGTATCTCTGAAGCTCGAAGACCCGAAGCACATTTCCATCTGCAGGATCTCGGTGGAGGATGTGAACCATTTATCCACTCCGTTGTTTAGCGATATGATAATTTGACAATCATTTTTGGAACTCCTGAAGTCCGAGAACTTTCGAAGTGTCGAAACCTTTTCTAATGTAGGCTCTTAGATCCCTATTTTCATCCTATCATGAGGAGGACCATGCTAACTAGTTCAAGTGAAAAATGAGAGATGTACGTTTATGGGGAGCTGTTTAAGAGGGTTTTTCTTAAGGGACCAAAAATGCACCAGGGAAAGAGAAAACATTGATGTTTGATCCCTAGAAAGGGTATTTAGGGGTTAGGTGTGTTACACATATATTCTACAATGATGACTGAATCTATAATGTGGGGTACTAACAACAAAATCTTTGTTTTTGTGCGCATTGTCGCCACTACTACCCTTTTCTTCGATGGCCCTTTTTGAGGAAAATATATGAAATGATCTTATTCAAGTATTTTCAGATTCTCCTTGGCTAAAGAAAAATAAACAGGAATATCACCCTATGTTTATAGCCATCAAAATTAATATCCTAACTCACAAGTATTGATTACAAGTGCTTAGGATGGTCCTTTTATAAATAAAAGCTTGCTGAAAAATTTATTATTATGTGATTTTTTTAATATAACAGTTGCTTAAATAAATATAGAGACAGAAGTAAAGACACCAAGTTGATAATAAAGACATATGAGACATAAATAAATCCTTTATTTCATTGAAATTCATCAAAGAGTCATTCTCTTTACAAAATTTCGTGAAGAATATTTGGACCAAAGTCAAACTTAGACGTCCCCGATGAAACATACAAAAGAACCTCTGAAAGAAAATAAAAAACTGAACTCTAAAAGATGGATCAACTTGCCACAGATTGTTTCCCACTCAACTCTACACAATAGCCTTTCTCATTCATGAAAACTAATTCACAAATAGACAAGTCTACATAGACTATCAAAGATAGATCAACACCTCTGAAAAACAAGTGTTTGAATGATGTAATCCGTCCTTGAATCTTGTTGTCTACAATAAGACCCTGCTATCATAAAAAAGAATTAGGCTTGTGATAAATTAAGGAATGAATAAAAAATGAACTATCTCAACACAACTCAAAGAGAAAACCTTAGTATGCTTCTCCTTCTATTCTCCCTTTGTTCCTCCTTTTCCCTTTGCCTTTAAGCAAATTGGAATTGGTTGAAGTAGTTGAACTACTTCATTAGTTAAGTTAACTAAAACTCAACCAACTTTTAGTTAGGGGGGAAATTAATAAGTCATAACAAGGGTTTTTAAATAAATAATAACTAGTAGATAGAACCCCTTGTGACTCCCTTTAGATTTTAACAATCATAACACACCTAGTTAATTAAACAAATATCCCTCCTTGTGACTCCAATCGTCACATTCATATTTGACAATTTATCTCACTAATATTTGCAATTATTTCCAAAATATATTATCCATATATCCAAAAAAGCATGTTGTCCAAAAATCTGAAGTCAATTGTCCTAAAAAATTAATAAATAAATAAAAAACTTAGAATCCATATTTTCCACTCTAAGATGCAATCTTTCCCTTGTTGTTGTTATCACCTTTCGATCTCTATGAATTTGCCTTAGGCTATGTTGAGCCTTTAGGCCTAATATCATTGATCACATGAGAAAAATCATCCCTCAAGTGCATGCGGGAGGACACAGATTTATCAGAGCCATTGGAGGCTGAGGAAGGGGCAAAAATGGCTTCCCCTTTGTCAGGGGCATGGTGGGCCTCGGTTTTCAACCTTTTACTTGCATGGAAAGACTGGACTCATGAATGGACAGGGGAAACTTGGACAATCTAATTGATAGGAAGGGGAGAAGGTAAAGACAAATTGGGCCAACCACGATGTTAGGAGACTGTCGGGTGGACAATCTCTTGCCATTTGTCGTTTTCGAGAACCTCGGGTTACAATGAGACATGTGGGGGAATGGGAATACTAGGGGCTTGTTGAAATTGGAAGGGAGGCCTTTCAGGCATAGGTTGGACCATTCCTTGCCCAATCCAATTGAAAAACCCATCTTGGAATAGTTTTCCTAACTCTTGTGAGTCTGCATCAAAGTGTATGGAGAATCTTGGCCTTCTTGGGCCTCTGTTCCATTTACCTCTTCCTCGATTTCCTCTATCATGGCTACCTCAGCTAAAAAATCTCATTCTTGTATGCATGATTGATTAGAAAATAGTTTCTTTAACAACCATACATGACAACTCTTTTAAAAATATGAAATAAATTTTGGCTCAACTATGTATCACCCTCATGCAATCCAATCCATACAAATTGTTTAATCGTTGTCAATGAGCAGGGGGTGAACAAAGGTTTTGGGATATGTGAGGGGTTTGTATTGAGAGAAAAATATTAAAATGAGGGGGAAAATAACATATTTACTGCTCACAGACAACAAACAATCAACTGAAATGTAAACCAAAGAACATATCAGTATAATCCATCCCTGTTATCTTAAACTGTCGCATTACATAGCTCCTCTTAACTGTAATTAAATTTTAGGAACAAGGACTGAGTAATGAATTAGGGAAGGTGAGGGGATTGTAATTAGCGAAAAGTTAAGTAATGGTAGGGAAAGAGAAGGAATATTGTTCATAAAATTAATTAAGTAATCCATAAAACCATTCTATATTAAATGCAAGAATCCAACACTAACAAAATAATCATTGTGATCAATTAAACAACTAATGTGTATAATTTAATCATTTATGTGTATTAACTTTCTCACTGTTCACAATCAAATTTTAAAGACAGTGTCATCAAACTCAAAAAAATATGCCTTAAAAAACAACATGTATAAGAGTTTTGTTTCTTCTCATTTGTCCCATTTAATGTTTAAAAACAAATCCAAATGAACACACAGTAACTTGTTTCCACTCTATTCAACATCAAAGCATCAACCATTGTCCATGAATTGTTTCCTCAATCAAGCATAGACACAAAAATCGTGCCCGATTTCATTCCTCTAATACTTTGAATAATCAAATTGCAATGAAATCATATTGTTACAAAACCCATTCCCATCTCTAATGGTGTAATCAAACAATATCCATAAATATATATAGTTGATAGCCAAGTCACAACTATCATGATTTTAAATTGCAATACTCCTGATTGGCAATTAAAACACACAGTAACATCAACCATCATTTCAACTTAATCATGTTGTAGGAAATGCACACATACCAACGGATCACGCAAGAAGCATCGTTGTGACTTAATCAACTATAAACTAATGTTGGGTTAACAATTCAATTGTTACAATGAAGAGACAACGACTGTGTATCCAATTTTGTTTCTCAAATCAACTAATTAAACATGTTGAGCTATCGATTCAACTGTCATCATAAACAATGTGACGACTATCTACCAATAATAAATCCATTACTAATTCTATCAACAGAGATGAACCAATAATCACCACTTTCGACACTGCTCCACCAACTCATAACATCAACAATATACCCGACTAGTTCATTATCAAAACGGGTTTTGAATAATCAAATGTGAGCTCTAAGTAATGAAGGGTTCACTCAGTGGAACCAACACAAGGAGACTGGAGTAGACTACCAATAGTAGGTGAGAACCTTCGAGACAACATGGTGGACACACCGACCATATCGCCAACAAATTTTCAAGACAGACTAACAGTTCACTAGGTAGGAGAGACTATGAACAGAGGAGTAGAGGCATCTTATTGGCCTATAACAACATCGAGAACACACAAGGCATAACTCTCATGGTTTTTCCCACCTAACCTGAATAATGCTGATATAAAAACAAAGTCGTGAAATAGCAATTGACCTTAAATAAATCTCGTTGGCACAATAGCTATCATAACCAACTACACAGACAACAATAGCATAAATGAGCCCATAACCAGGTGAAACAATCTGTAGTGACACAAGGTGGGTCGAGGTCAAACCCAGCAACCCCATAACAACAAATACAACCAGGCATGGTGATGAGAACTATGTCGATACAAACAACGATTATGGACCTAAAGAACCCTAAAAAAAAAACCCATAAAATAATAGAGGGCCTTCATGGCTTCCACCATACATAATCATTAATGAAATTGTGACTTCAACTATCCAAACTTTTCATTTACAGTAATACACACAACCAACCATTTCAGAGAAATATCACAAGTTTACACAGTTTCCAGTTTCAAGAAAAGCACAGACCAATACATCACTGAGCCAATATCTATTTCATAACTAGAGTGAGTTCATGGATGGAGAAAAGGACCTACCTGTAACCAAAAATCCTTAAAAGCACGAGCTTAGTTGGGCAGTTCTTTCCTTGCCTGAATATCGGAGGATAACCACAGCAAAATAGAATTGAACAATAGCCAAGATAGGGTGATGACCAATGGGAGAGGTATGGAGTGACGTGCAGTAAATGTACGTCACCTCCATCCTCCACTCATTCAATTCCTTAGTACACGCAAGCCAACCCTTCATTAATCGATTCAATTAATCTATGCATCGAAACTAACACCCATCCCTTACCAAATGTGCACCCCATATCACATTTAGCCATTGCCAACCATACCATCATGCATATCAAATGTGTTTTCATATAACTCAATAAATCGTATAGACACAAACTTTGTTAGCTAGGACTAACAACAATCCTTCTAATTTCATTTGCATATAATGTAGCATAGCATAACATAGTATAGGATAGCTTATTTTCCTTGGATTTGTTCCATATTTATTTTATTTTTTGTCATGACTAACATGTGTTTTGTGCAGGTGCAACATGTAACAAATCAAGGAGAAAATAGAAAAGGTAACAATGGATAACATAAGCCATCATAACATGAAATTAGATCCTAGAGAAACAGAACCAACACATAACATGCCTTATCCATCATCCATTTGTCACAAATAGAACCAACATTTCACCATCAATCATGTAGAGCCCTGTAAGCAGTGTCAAACAACAACATAAATATCAAATAAGAACCTGATCCTCCAATCTACAAGGGGGTCCCACCTAATAGTATTATATATATCGTTATTTTATAATAATAGGCTTTAGCAATACTTTGCAGGAAAAATCCTCATTGCGATTTTTATCGTCAACAAACTGGAGACTCCACAGTGAAATTTGTTTTCAACAAATTTAGAACTCAGAACTCATGGTTTCGTAGACCAAGAATGATGGTCAAGAAGATATAACCGGGATGATTATGAAACAGGGTAAGTGAGCGGATTTAATGGAAAAATTACTGGGAATTTGGGAATAACTCGTGAAAAATATAAGGTATGAGGGGGTTTACCACTGTGTTCATAATTGTTCAACTAGAATCTGCTCTTTACTTCAAGGAGAAAAATTATGGGCTTTCTCTTTTATATTCTCAAATAGATGAAGAAATGGAAAACATAAGCGGGAGATAACCAATTTCTTTAAAATACAGCAATGAAAGCAGGTAGGAAATTCAATTTCTTTTAGGGGAATCTCGTAGCAGCTGTGTAAGATCGATTGTTATTGACTAACGATATCTTGTAGGAGTGTCACTATGGAGGAACTGATCCAACATCCTATTCTTGAACAAAATCAACTAAAAGATGAAAAATCACTAAAAATCATGACCAAATTTAAAACAACAAAAAATAAAATGATAGAATATAAAAGTAGCAGGAAATTGTTAAAAAACAAAAAACATAAATCAAACTACTATAAGAAGAAATGAAAAACAATGGAAAAATGAAAGCAGAGCTAGAATACTAATATACATAAAATCCAAACAGCGTTAGAACTTTTCATGTTGGTCCCACGTAATGTCTCAAGCGAGAATCGTTAGTGTTCTGGGAAAGCAATTGCTCCTGTAAATATTTTAGAATGTAAGAGTTAGTATCCAAGACAAAATCAATTTTGAAGGGACATAGAAATAACACTTGAAACTCTAAGGTAATTAACAACCCTTTGACGTATAAAATTAGATCATCAAGATAGATATGAATACTGATCAATTTATCAAGATTTATTTGTATAGGTCTTTTAAAAGTGGTACCTGCATCAGGTAAGCCAGAAATAATACGTTCATAAGTCATGGTACCCCAATCAATAATAAAGGTGGTTTTGTAAGCATCTTCCCCTTTTACCTTGGCTTGATTGTAACTGGAGAAAACATTAAGTAAAGGCATCATTTGTGACCCTGTGACTTGCTGCAAAATCATTTCTATGTTAGGGAGAGGAGAATAACCTGTCAAAATAGCCCTCTTACTACACGAAAATCAATGCAAAATATTATATGTTCAGTGGATTTTTGGACAGGGACCAAATTTGAAACCCATCCAGAATACGTGACTGGAAAGATGATACCATCCTTTAAGATTTTTTCCAATCCTTTTCGAATGGTCTCTTTCGGTGCAGGGTTGATAGGTCCTTGTTTTTTCCTAGCTAGTTTTATGCCTTCCTTGATGGGGATGGCATGTTGTATAAGACCAGGATCAAAACCACGAATATCCTCATAAGACCAAGCTAAAACATCTTGAAATTCACCAAGTATCTTGGCAAACTTCATTTTCTCTTCATCAGAACATTTGGCACGTATTTTAACATTCTTTGGAGATTCAAGTGTCCCAATGTTCAAGGAGATGCTTTCACCCACCTTCCTTTTTGACTCCTTTTATTTTTGTTTCTCTTTATTGCTTGCATCACTTGATGAAAACAAACTCTCTAGAGGATTCAAGCCTTTAGGAATCTTTTTATCTTCTATGGATATAATTTCCTTGGGCTTAAAAGGTTCATTTTGAATGAAAGCACAAATTCTCTCATCGTTAGGGAAGACCTGCCAAGATTCTATATTTTCGGGGGTATGTGGACGATATAGAGATTGAAAAGTACAATCATGCCTGCATGGAAAAAGTTTCTGATTAGGGGAGGCTGCAAAAAAATCTAACCGATCAGCCATTGAGTTCAACTCCCTCTTAACATGAGTGATGTTGAAATATAATAGGTTTGAGATAAGTGCCCAAATAGTTTGGGTGTATCACTTCATCAACTTGTTGCTAGGGGAGTAAATCTTATGTACAAGATTCACAACAAGCTCGGAATCCCAAAAAACTAAAAGGTGACCACAACCAAGATTATAAGCATTTTCAATGCCTAGTAATAAAGCTTTGAATTAAATGAAATTGTTCGTGCAAGGAAACTCCAACCTATAAGAAAGGTTATGGATTTTTCCTACAAGATAAATCAAGACAATGCTAGCTCCATTTCCTTCATTTGAGCATGAACCATCAAAGTTCATGTGCCACAAACCATCATCTAAATCAATTTGTTCCAAGGGAATGTTATCCTCCTCAGCAAATATGGAATACACTCCTAGGTCCTCTTCGATATAGTTCGCATTAGGTTGTGGGACACTCTCTATGTAAGGTGAAATCCTTCCCTCTCTAAGGAATATAATTCCAAGGAACGGATAAATGTGTCCCATCGAGTGAGAGGTGTCCACTCGTTAAATATTTCCAATCTCTTCCCAAGATGATTGAGTAATTGCTTACTGGCATATCAATTACCTGAATGCTAAGGGTTGTCCTTATTTCACGGTGTGCACACAAAACTAAGGTCACATATTTAATCTCACCTATGGTCATTTTTTGTAGACTATTATAGGAGATCATGCTTCTGTCGTTTTAGTTTGTACAAGATTATCCTCGATCTTCCATAATAATCTTCGACATCACACTTGGGCCTGAACCACCATCAATGAGGCAACAATGGGAAATTTTATCCATGATATTTACAAAAATATAAAAAGGTTTTTTTTTTACAGGGTATCTAAAGTTATGTACACCTACTTTATTTACAAATGAGTCCTCTTCGTTTACCTCTTCAGAGAGGTTGTCTACAATGTAATATTTTCCTTCCATGAATTGTTTCAGATGTCTCTGATGTTCAGGGACGACAACCATGTCCAGAAGGTTTGCATCTTCTTTGATGTTGGCCAATTGATTTAGGATATTTTATTTGGAAGAGTGGAGAGGGGAGGTAATTCCTTGACTCTCAGTAACCTTAAGAACCTAAACAGTAGTAGCGGGTGAGGATGAGCTCGGGATAGAAAATTTTTGGGGAGGATCAAATTTTCCTTTGGGAGAATATGATTTTTCTTAGTATTGATGATCGTGACATCTTCTGGCTCT
The DNA here is from genome assembly GCA_009831015.1 of Picea engelmannii. Classification (NCBI taxonomy): domain Eukaryota; kingdom Viridiplantae; phylum Streptophyta; class Pinopsida; order Pinales; family Pinaceae; genus Picea; species Picea engelmannii. Next base: position 228,118 of record ML791431.1, read on the forward strand.
GAAACATATAGGACAACGATGGTATTTTATGGTATTTTACCAAAGATCTTATGTTTGTAATTCTTACTTACCTCGCATGTGGCTTCCTCGTGGTGTTCCTCGCAAAATTTACACCAACTTTGAGGCAAGATAGCTTTAGGCTGAAAATTATTTCCAATTGGGTTTCTAAAGGGGGTGCAAAAGAGGATGAAGATCTAGGGGTGAGAGGGGCGATAGTTCCCTTTCACTCATATGCTATCATATGATTGTTCAAATATTGTACTAGTTGTAAGAGGGAGGACATGTCTGTTTCTTTAACCAATTCTTCCTGAGGAAGACATGGTCTTTCAAGTTGTTTTTCATACTCTAAACAAGTATGTAGGGTGGAACCGAGGTTATCGATGGATTTTTCCTCAAGCTTATGATGATAGGGGGAAGGCAATTCATTGTAGTAATGAATGAAGGTGGCTTGGTTCTGAGGTCTAATGAGTTTAGGGATTTGATGGTATAACTTAGTGAAACGCAAGTTGAAGGACTTGATGGTCTCACCATCCTTATAGGCGATGTTATTGTATTCCCGTAAATTATCAACTGGGATTTTAAATTTCCCATAAGTGGATATGAACCAATATATTAACTCCTCCCAAGTAGACAGAATCTTAGGAGGAAGGTCAAAGAAATTGGTTGCAATCTTTACTTCCAAAGAATTGACAAATAAGAGCATGCAAGTATCGTTGTCATTAGCCCCTATGTTGTGACAGGAATTAGAAAATTCCACCAAGTGTTCATTTTTAGTGACAGTGTTATTTCCCGGAAACCTCGAAAGATGTTCTTTGAACTTAGGAATTGGACATGTAGTAGGTGCTAGGTTAAGAGGAGAGGACACATGCCATAGTGTGGTTGTAGTGTCTTCTTCAAACTGAAAAATCCCATACTTTTTAATGACTTTGGTGGAATTTGTGATAGATTGGACAGGGATATGGTGGCTATATAAGCTACCAATCACTGACGAAGATAAACACTGAGAAGAGGAATCACTTCTAGTGCCACCAAAGCCACCACTAGATGCCACTTTGTGTATGATAGGTGAGGGAGATAAAGACAATCTGGAAGAATCAAACAAAGTTCTACTTAGATCACTTTGTTGGGTTGACAACACAATGTTTTTTCTTCCTATTTCAGCAATAGGATTAATTTCAGGTGATAAGCCTCTTCTTCTTATAGAAACATGAGAGTCTAAGGACATGAAAGTAAGGCCAAAACTAAAGGAACAAGAAGGTTACTGTTGATTTATAGGTTGTCTACGTTCGGATTCCCAATGTTCCTAGGCACTAATATCTCGTTCAATTTCTACCCATGAATGATTAAGCTCAGCATGAGTATTGGCAATGTCTAAAATAGTGTTGAACAAATTCAAAGCAAAGTTGGTCTAATCTTGAAGACCAGGATCAATATTGGGCTGCCTTGCAACAAGCACAATCATTAAGAAATAAAATAGTCTAAGAATCAAAATCATAAAAATAGATGTCTTTGATGCTAATCAAGCATACAAAATTAACGAGACAGATATCAAAGATCTCCCCAGTATGGTCGCCAAATAAATGTTGAGGAAAAGATATAAAATGATCTTACTCAAGCATTTTCAAATTCTGCTTGGATAAATCAAAATAAATGGGAATATCACCCTATGTTTATATCCATCAAAATTAATATCCTAACTCACAAGTATTGATTACAAGTGCTTAGGATGGTCCTTTTATAAATAAAAGCTTGCTGAAAAATTCATTATTTATGTTGTTTTTTGAATATAACAGTTGTTGAAATAAATAGAGACAAAAGTAAAGACACCAAGTCGATAATCAAGATAGATGAGACATAAATAAATCCTTTATTTCATTCTAATTCATTAAAGATTCATTCTCTTTACAAAAATTTGTGAAGAATTTTTGGACCAAAGTCAAACTTAGGCGTCCCCGATGAAACATACCAAAGAACCTCTGAAAGAAAATAAAAAATCGAACTCTAAAAGATGGATCAACTTGCCACAGATTGTTGCCCACTCGACTCTGCACAATAGCCTTTGTCAATCATGAAAACTAAATCACAAACTATTAAAAATAGATCAACACCTCTGAAAAACAAGTGTTTGAATGATGTAATTCATTCCTGAATCTTGTTGTCTACAATAAGACCCTAATATCATAAAAAAAAATTAGGCTTGTGATAAATTAAGGAATTAATGAAAATTGAACTATCCCAACACAAATCAAAGAGAAAACCTTAATATTCTTCTTCTTCTATCCTCCCTTTGTTCCTCCCTTTCCCTTTAAGAAAATTGGAATTGGTTGAAGTAGTTGAACTACTTCATTAGTTAAGTTAACTAAAACTCAACCAACTTTTAGTTGGGGGGGGAAATTAATAAGTCATAATAAGGGTTTTTAAATAAATAATAACTAGTAGGTGGGATCCCTTGTGACTCCCTTTAGCTTTTAACAATCATAACACAACTAGTTAATTAAACAAATATCCCTCCTTGTGACTCCCATCATCACATTCATATTTGAAAATTTATATCACTCATATTTGCAATTATTTCAAAAATATATTTCCCATATATCCAAAAAAGCATGTTATCCAAAAATGTGAAGTCAATTGTCCTCAACAATTAATAAATAAATAAAAACTTAGAATCCATATTTTCCACTCTGAGATGCAATCTTTCCCTTGTTGTTGATGTCACCTTTCAATCTCTTTGAATTTTCCTTAGGTTGTTTTGATCCTTTACGCCTAATCTCGATGATCACATGAGAACAATCATCCCTCAAGTGCACGTGGGAGGACACATATTTATCAAATCCATTGGAGGGTGAGGAAGGGGTAGCAATGGCTTTCCCTTTGTCAAGGGCATGGTGGGCCTCAGTTTTCAACCTTTAACTCGCATGGAAAGACTAGACTGGTGAGTGGACAAGGGAAACTTGGAAAATTTGATTGATAGGTGGGGGTGTAGATAAAGACAAATTGGGCCAGCCACAATGTTGGGAGACTGTCAGGTGGGAAATCTCTTAACATTCGTCGTTTTTGGGAACCTCGGGTTGCAATGAGACATGAGGGGGAACAAGAATACTAGGGGCTTGTGGAGCTTGGAAGGGAGGCATTTTAGGCCTAGGTTGGACCATTCCTTGCCCAATCCAATTGAAAAACTCAGTTTGAAATAGTTGGCCTAACTCTTGTGAGTCTGTTTCAATGTGTATGGATAATATTGGCCTTCTTGGGCCTCTTTTACAATTACCTCTTCCTGGGTCTCCTCTTCCATGGCTACCTCGGCTGAAAAATCTCATTCCTGTATGCATGATTGATTAGGAAATAGCTTCTTTAACAACCATACATGACAACTCTTTTAAAAATATGAAATAATTTTTGGCTCAACAACATATCACCCTCATGCAATCCAATCCATACAAATTGTTTAACCGTTGTCAATGAGAAGGGGGTGAACAAAGGTTCTGGGATATGTGAGGGGCTTGTATGGAGCGAAAAATGTTAAAATGAGGGGGAAAATAACATGTTTACTGCTCACAGAAAACAAACAATCAATTGATTTGTAAACCAAAGAACATATCACTGTAATCCATCCCTGTGATCTTAAATTGTCACAATATAGATCTCCTCTTAACTGTAATTAAATTTTAGGAACATGGAGTGAGTAATGAATATGGGAAGGCGAGGGGGTTGCAATTAGCGAAAAGTGAAATAATGGTAGGGAAAGAGAGAAAATATTGTTCATAAAATTATTTAAGTAATCCATAAAACCATTCTATATTAAATGGAAGATCCAACACTAACCAAATAATCACTGTGATCAATTAAACAACTACTGTGTATAATTTAATCATTTATGTGTATTAACTTGCTCATTGTTCGCAATCCAATTTTAAATACAGTGTCATCAAACTCAAAACAATATGCCTTCCAAAAAAACCTGTATAAGAGTTTGGTTTCTTCTCATTTGTCCCATTTAATGTTTAAAATAATTTCTAAATGAACACACAGTCACTTGTTTCCACTATTATCAGCATCAAAACATCAACCATTGTCCATGAATTATTTCCTCAATCAAACACAGACACAAAAATCGTGTCCGATTTCATTCCTCTAATCAATTTAATAATCAAATTTCAATGTAATCATACCGTTATAAAACCCATTCCCATCTCTGATGGTGTAATCAAACGATATCCATAAACATATATAGTGGACAGGCAAGTCACAACTATCACAATTTTAAATTGCAATACTCCTGATTGGAAATTAAAACACATAGTAACAACAACCATCATTTCAACTTAATCATGTTGTAGGAAACCCACACATACCAACTCATCATGCAAGAAGCTTTGTTGTGACTTAATCAACTATAAACTAATGTTGGGTTAACAATTCAATTGTTACAATAGAAGAGACAACGACTGTGTATCCAATTTCATTTCTCAAAACAATCAATTAAACATGTCGAGCTATCGATTCAACTTTCATCATAAACAACGTAGCGACTATCAACCAATAATAAAAACCAATGTTAATTCTATCAACAAAGACAAACCAATAATCACCACTATCAACACTACTCCACCAACTCATAACATCAACAATATACCCAACTAGTTCATTATCAAAATGGTTTTTGAATAATCAAGTGTGGGCTCTGAGTAATCAAGGGTTTGCTCGGTGGAACCAACACAAGGAGACTGAAGTCGACTACCAAAAGTAGGTGAGAACCTTTGAGAAAACATGGCGGAAACACATGCCATATCACCAATAACTTTGTAAGACAGAGTGATTGTTCCCTAGGTAGGAGAGAATATGAACAGAGGAGCAGAGGCTTCTTATTGGCCTGTAACAACACCAAGAAAATGCAGAGCATAACCCTTGTGGTTTTCCCCACCCATCCCAAATAATGCTGATATAAAAACAGAGCCGTGAAATAACAATTGACCTTAAAGAAATCTTCTTGGCACAATAGCTATCATAACCAAATACGAATACACCAATAGCATAAACGAGCCCATAACCAGTTGAAACAATATGTAGTGGCACAAGGTGGTTCGAGGTCAAACCCAGAAACCCCATAAAAGAAAATATGACCGAACATGGTGACGAGAAATGTGTGGAGATGACCAGCGATTCTGGACCAAAATAATCCTCCAACAAAAGCCCATAAAATAACAGAGGGCCTTTGTTGCTTCCACCATACATAATCATTAATGAAATCGTGACTTCAACTATCCAAAATTTTCATTTACAGTAATACACACAACCAACCATTTCAGAGAAATATCACAAGTTTACATAGTTTCTAGTCTCAAGAAAAGTACAGACCAATACATCACCGAGCCAATATCTATTTCATTACCAGAGTGAGTTCATGGATGGGGAAAAGGACATAACTATAACCAAAGATCCTTAAAAACATGAGCTTGGTCGTTCTACTCTTTCCTTGCCTAAAAATTAGAGCATAACCACAACAAAACACAATTGAACAATAGCCAAGATAGAGTGACAGCTAGTGGGAAAGGTATGTAGTGACATGCAGTAAATGCACATCTCCTCCATCCTCCATTCATTCAATTCCTTAGTAYACGCCATCCAAACCTTCATTAATCCATTGAATTAATCTATGCATTGAAACTAACACCCATCACTTACCAAATGTGCCACCCCATATCACATTTAACCATTGCSAACCATACCATCGTGCATATCAMATGTGTTTTCATATAACTTAATAAATTGTATAGCCACTAACTTTGTCCACTAGGACTAAAAACAATCCTTATAATTTGATTTGCATATAATGTAGCACAACATGGCATAGTATAGGATAACTTCTTTTCCTTGGATTTATTCCATATTTATTTTATCTTTTGTCATGACTAACATGTGTTTTATGTAGGTGCAACATGTAAAAAATCAAGGAGAAAATAGCAAAGGTAACAATGGATAACATAAACCATCATAACATGAAATTAGAGCCTAGATCAACAGAACCAACACATAGCATGCCTTATCCATCATCCATTTGTTGCAAATAGAACCAACATTTCACCATCAATCATGTAGATCCATGTAAGCAACGTCAAACAACAAAATAAATATCAAATAAGAACATGATCCTCCAATATACAAGGGGATATCACCTACTAGTATTATATATATCGTTAGCTTATAATAATAGGCTTTAGCAATACTTTGCGGGAAAAATCCTCGTTGCGATTTTTATCGTCAACAACCCTGTTGTTGTTTCTTCTAGAGTTCCATCCTCCTCCATTTCTTCATCCATGTCAAAGTCATCCTAAACCTCTAGTTTTTCCTATGTTGTAGGTTTATATGACTCTATATTATCATTATCATCGTCACTTTGTTCTCCCTATGTGTGCACTACTCCTGGTTTTTATGTGCTAAGGTTTTCTTTTGTCCTAGGGTATTGTCCTTGCGTCGCTTGTCTAACTTCCATTGTTTCTTCTTATGGGTTTTCTTCCTTGTCGGAATAATCGATTCACTCTCTATATTTGGAATATCATCCACATCGAACACCTTGGTTGTCTCTTCCATCGTTCTGTTAGTGCTTATGGTCCTTCGCGCAAACTGACTGGGTCCTCCAAACTTTGGCAACACCATTTTCTTAACTCGGGAAAAATATTTTGTAGATATTGGCTATGTTCTTCCCAAGTTCTTACTCACTCGCACCCTGTTTTATCTTTCACTCATTTTCTAAAAAATAACAAGTTGTTTTTATTTTGCATGATTTTCCCCTTTTATAGAATCTGTCATAAATGATCTGATGCGCCCCTTCTTTTCCATTTACTAGTTTTCCACTTTTCTGGTCATTTCATGCCCCATGGTGAAGTGTTTAATTTTCTTGCATGCAGTATCCTAAATTTTTTCACATCAATTTAATTTATGTTGTTCATTTTCATGCTCAACTATTTGTCTACCATTTATTCCTCTGACTACTTCTTTTTGTTTTTTCTCCATTTTTCTAGTTTTTTCTACTTTTTCTTTTCTGTTTTTCTTATTTTTCTTCCTATTATATACATTATGTACAATTCTATCCTATGCACTTTAATTACTAAGGATTAGAGGGTAGATTGTCCCTATACAGTTTCAATCAACTACCATTCACCAAAAGTTGAATTTCCTTTCCTGCTATATCTTACAGTTGAAAAACACCTCCATTTGTTACAAAATTTATCTGATATGGCCCTAGCCAATGCATTCTAATATTCCCTAGGTGTTGTAAGTATTTACTATCATAGATGAGAACTAGGTATCCTACCTTGAATATCTTCTTCTTAATATGTCTTTCATGCCAAGCCTTATCATTTTCGTTCTATACCTCCTAATAGAAACCATCTATCATCTTGTCTTCTTCTAATTCCATGAGTTGAGGTAATATTTCATGTGATATGCCTTTTTTTTATGTCTGTAGTAGTTGCAATGCACAGACTTAATATCAAATAATCCAAAGGAACTATTTCTTCATGTCCATACACGAACCTTAAGGGTGGTTTCCCTGTTAGCTTCTTGCATATAGTTATATAATCCCATAATATTACTAGTACCTTCAAAACCCAATGATCTATGTTCACATTGCAAATATTTATCAAGGAATTCTCCAATATCTTGTTAAATGCTTCTACTATTCCATTCACCTGAGGATGATAAGGAGTACTCTTCTAATGATGTATCTCAAATTCTTCTAGCATTGACTGGATTGTATTTTTGATATAGTGATTCTCCTTATCACTCATCAATATTCTTGGACATCCAAACATTTTCACTACATGTTCAAATAAAAATTGTGTTGCAGTCTCTATGCTAAAATCCTTTATTGGTGTTTCCTCAGTCGATATGGTTAAGTATTTTGTCTATGTAATAATACATCTAGCTCTTGATCTTCTGGATGGTGGATTAATTGGACATAAAAATCTACTTCCCAATTTTCAAACACTTGCAAATTTACTTGATGTCTCAATGGCATCTCATCCCTCCTGGATGGATTTCCAACTCTTTGGTAGACATCATAATTATGATACTACTCTTTTGAATTCTTGTGAACTGTTGGCCACCATAATCTTGCATGCAATACCTTCTGTACAATAGCTTTGCCTCCATAGTGTCCTCCAACAATCCATTCATGTGATTATTTTAAAATGATAATACTTTCATGCTCCATAATGCATATCCTCTAGATGTTATCTACTCCAATCTTGTATAAAGGACCTGCAATCAATTGGTAGTCTGCAACTCTGACCACCAAAATTTTCTTTTGCGTAGTATTAAATTCTCTTGGTGTAAATCCTGTACTCAAAAAATCAATAATGTCAACAAAATAATCATCAACTATCTGTACTAAAAACAATTGTGCATCTAGGAAGTTGTCTTCCAAGTTACTTAGTTCTTCTCCATTAGTTATCCTGGACAGATGATCTGGCCCTAGATTCAATCTTCCATGTTTCACAACAAATTCAAAGTCAAAATCCTAGAACAAAATTAGCCATTTTCGTTTTCTTCCCCCCAACATTGGCTTATTAAATAAATACCTCAGAGTAAAATGTTCTGCAAACATCTTGAAATGTTTCCATAACAAGTAATTTATGAATTTATGCAATGCATACACCATAACTAATCCTTCTCTTTATGTAGTATTGTATTTTTTTTCTGAATCTGATAACTTCCTACTTGCAAATGATATAGGGTGATCTATATCACCTTCTCCTGGTTGTGTCAATACTACTCCTAGTGCTATTGAAGATGCATCCACATGCACATGAAATTCTTTTGACCAATCTAGAAAAACAAAAATTGGCACAGTCACCATCTTTTCCTTCAAAATATACAAGCTTTGTTGGCATTCATCATTCCACTGATACTTAATTCCCTTCTTCAATAATTTCTCCATTGGAACAATAATATGTGCATATCCCCTTATAAAATTCCTATAATACCATGTACATTGATTTAACTTGTAAGGTCTATGTCTTATAGGTTTGGATTATGGATTTAAAGGGATCTCCATCTCTTCTAGTTCTGTTGTTAATCCATTCATCTTTGAAAATATTTTTCGAAACAAGTCACTGTAATTGCACAATAACTTTGTGTTTCTTTCTATTGTATGATTATCCTATTAATCTCCAATTCTTGTAATCTTTGTGTTTTTTGTATTTCCAATATTTAACTTCTTGATATTCATGGGTGCAACATGATATTATAAATATAGATTCATACCTTATACTTCCCTTTCTCCTTCAACTTTATGGATCTGGATATTGTGTGGATTTTCTTCTATTGGGTCTTCTTCTTTTGCGACATGGTAACAATCTAGCAACTGTCTAACTATTTGTCTAGTATGATTATGATATGTTGGGACTATATAAAATTCGGGTTCTTAAAATATCCTATATCTTAACACCTTCAATTTTGTATCTATTTCTAGGCTCTCATTCTCAAATGAAAATGTAATCAAAAAAATTTGTTGTTTCTCTTCCCAGTTTGTAGTTTCCCCGCACTATTTTTGTTCTATGTACCAGTTCTTTGGAATGCCTTATAATGTGTGAATGAAATAGTGTGGCCATTATTTTGGTAGTACTAATATCCATTGAACCATGCACATGTATGCATGTTCTCTGGGTTGTCCAAATCCTTCATATTTCTCCAAAACTATGTTACCCTGCTCTGCGCCGAATCTTATGCATGGTAACCTATTGCATTAATACGAATTGTTGATATTCTCCTTATGTGAACCCCACCAATAGGCAGGTGTAGCTTTCAAAGAAATATCTAATACCGGTAATATTTTACTTTCTACTACTTCTAATTAAATATTCATAAAACATTCTTCTAATTCATTCATACCATAAAAAGTAGGAGGCTCTCTTACCTCTAAACCAATCCATCTTAGCATGCACTCATTTTGGCACATATTTTGGTGGATATTCATGTAATCATTGCTTCCAATTCTCTAGTCCTATTGTTCGAAAACACATGTATTCCAATAAAGGATGAACACCTTCATTAACCACTCACACAAACATATCAAAGATCAACACACCGATGTTTTGAGGTGGGAAAACCCCTACAGGGAAACATCCACAACCCCAACCAACGTGGCCACTTGGAGCAGTTTATTAATGTAAAAGAAAAATATTACAGAGATATTTTACAAGAGATTTTCTCATAATCAATCATTGGAAAATGACCCTCCATGCTCTTTAAATAGAGATCATGGACCAATCGGGTGTTAATACACTGATCAATGGTCGTTAAGATCGAGGAGAATATAAACCGTTGGACCACTCTATGTCGGGAACACATCGTGACTGACAGATTTCCTAACTATAAATGCATACTAATACATACTAAAGAAACACACTTTTACCTAACGACACATTAGACCAAGTAAATATTAACTAACTCCTAACTATCTAAATATCCTAACATTCCCCCTTAAAAACAACTTGGGATAGGATTGAAGGATTCAAAATAGTGACACAATAGGAGAAGGAAGGAGGCATTAGAGCCTATCCCCTCTTGATGACAACTTATTGAACTCCTAACATAGATCGAATTTTTTAAAATTTCACTTATGTAAGAGACTTTGTGAAAATGTTTGCAACTTGATATTCTGTAGGGAAAAAGATCACTTCAATAACTTGATCATGAATTATCTTTCTTATGAAGTGCATGTGTAGCTCGATGTGTTTGTTGCATTGATGTTGAATTGGGTCTTTATTAGTCTTGATGGCACTCTAATTGTTGCACCAAAGGTTGGTCGGATGCTACTGCTAGAATCCAAAGTCTGAAAGAATTTGTTGAATCCATAAGGCTTCCTGACTTGCATTTACCGTTGCTTGGTACTCTGCATCAGCTGAAGAAAGTGAAATATCCTGTTGTTTCTTATAGGACCAACTGACAGGTCCTGAACCAAGGATGAAAACATAACTTGTATTAGACTTCTGATCATCAGGGTTGTCGGCCCAATCTGAATCAGTGAAACCAACCAATAAAGGAGTCCCCCCTAAACTGTAATGTATTATGAATTGAACTATACCACGAACATAGAGAAGTATCCTTTTAGCTTCCTTCCAATGGATTTCATGGGGTGTTTTCATATACTGGGAAACAAGACCAATATCAAAGGAAATATCAACATGGGTATGAGTCAAGTATAAGAGGCTACCAAATAACTAACGATACAAGGTGGCATCAACTTAGAGAGAAGTACAAGTGGCAGCAAGCTTGACTCCATACTGGAAGGGAGAAGGGGGTGGTTTACAATCATCCACGTGAAAGAGATGAAGAATGTCATAAGCATATTTAGATTGGGAAAGAAAAATTCCTTCATTGGTTTGGAAAAGTTGAAGACCAAGGAAATAATGCAAAAAGCCTAAGTCTATCATTTCAAATTTCTTCTTAAGGCTAGTTTTCACATGGTTTAAAAGTTTTGAGTCACTACTAGTAAGCATAAGGTCATCATCATAAAGAAAAAGGATTATGATACGGCTTCCTACTTTCTTGGTATAGACATTAGGATCAGAACGACATCTAAAGAATCCAATGGCAATAAGAAATATATCCATTTTGGCATACCAAGCTTGGGAAGCTTGCTTAAGTTCATAAAGAGAATTCCTAAGGGGACAAATAAGGCTAGATTCATTCTGGACATAACCAGGAGGTTGTTCCATGTAGATTTATTCTTGCAAATATCTAAGGAGACAAATAAGGCTAGAGTCATTCTGGACACAACCAGGAGGTTGTTCCATGTAGATTTATTCTTGCAAATATCCATGTAATAAGGCAGATTCAACATCCATCCGATGGAACTCCCATTTATGTGAGGCATCAAGGTAAATAACAAGGTGGATGGAATTCATTTTGGCTACAAGGGAAAATGTTTCATTATAGTGAATTCCTTCAACTTGGAAAAATATTTTGGAAACTAACCGAGCCTTGTGTCTTTCAACACTTCCATCTGATGCATACTTAGTTCTGTAGACCCATTTACATCTGACAAGTTTTCTTCCTTTTGGAAGAGGTACAATATCCCAAGTATCATTTTCCATTAAAGAATGATACTCTTCATTCATTGTTGTATCCCAATATGTATGACCTAAAGCTTCTGCAAATGTCTCTGGATAATGAGTCTTTGAAACTTGAGCCAAAAGAGAAGAGGCTCGCTGCAACTTTGAACATGTCTAGAATTGATCTAAAGGATCACCAACAAGATCACCAGTTGCTTTTTGTGTTGAGCGAACCCATATAGGAAGCGGTGGAGCTGGAATTGGTGTTGGTTCAGGTTCAAAGGACTCATCTGGAGGAAGGTGAGTAGGAAGAGGTGGATTTTCATCCTCATTTTCATCATATGAAAAAGAAACTAGAACATAAGAAGGAACAAACTCCGAAGATGGCTCACAAGTCAAAGAAGGAACAAATGTTGAATTAGGATCGTAGGTCAAAGAAGGTACAAATGCCAAATTAGGCTCGTAGGCCAAGATATTTTCATCAAATTTAACATCTCTTATAATAATAATTCCATTACAATGTGGTTGAAGAAGTCTATAACCTTTGACATCTTCAACATAACCAACAAATATACACTTATCACTTTTAGGTTTTAATGATTTTCTTTCCTCATCATGAATGTGAGCCCATGGTATATTGACAAATACACAAAACTGACTTAGTTTAATTTTAGTCCAAGCTTCTTCTGGTGTTATATTTTTAAGAGCCTTTGTGGGAGTGCGATATACTATGTAATTTTCACAGTTGATGGATTATGCCCAATACACTAGACTTAATCCCTTAGAATGGATCATACAATTAGTCATTTCTTTTAATGTGCGATTATTTCTCTCAAAAACACAATTTTGTTGTGGTGTATATGGAACAGTGTGTTGCATCTAGATGCCCTGTCTAGTGCAGTAACTTGTAAAATTATTGTTCACATATTCACCTTCATTATTTTTTCTTAACCTTTGAATTTGATGTCCAAATTGCTTTTCTACAAGGGCCTTGTAAGCCAAAAACTTGTCAAAAACTTCTCTCTTAAGTTTTAATAAGTAAACCCAAGTATGTCTGGAAAAGTCATCAATGAAAGTTAAGAAATACTTGCACCCAAAAAAAGAAGGATAATAAAATGGACCACATAAATAATTGTGAACAATATGTAAAGGGCCTGAGGCGTGTCAAGAGGCATGTTTGTCAAAATTGTCCCAATGATGTTTGTCAAGAAAAAAATCGACACAAACACCATATCTGCATGAAAAAGGAGGAAGACCAGTCACCATTTGTTGATTACATAGTTTCTTCAACGAGTGATAGTTTAGATGACCAAACCACTCATGCCAAAGTTTGATCAACTCATCGTTGTGAGAAAATAAAAACTAACGAGAAATATGTTTACCCAAAGTCTTCAAACTTTTACAACCTGGGAATATCATCAATTCCAGTTACAAGAACATGCTTAGGATCTTTTAGATCCTTGATTACAACTTGGTGAGGTGAAAACTCTACGATTTTACCTTCACCTGAATGAGTGATTTGATATACTGATATAAAGTTACCAGAAAGACTTGGAATACATAATAAATCATTTAAATTACCATTTTCTACTTGAATTGTTCCATATCCTTCAACACTAAGAGATATATCATCACCAACAAATATTTTCCTGGTGTTACATTCATTTAGAGTAGGAAATATGTCTCTGTCCTTAGCCATATGATAATATGCTCCAGAATCAATAATCCACTCATCAGAATAAGAAGTAGAAGTTGTATTGAAGGAGAAACCAGAAGCATAAACTACATGTCCATGAGAAGAATAATAATAAGTGGAATCAATATTGATGTTGTGCTTCTTCATCATTGCTTCTAAAGATTCCATCTTCTTGAAAAATTTGGACTCATAATGAACATCTTTATCACAAAAGTTGCAATGTTTGTCAGTCTTCTTATTTTTATATTTTGCTCCTTTGTCACCATTAGGAGCGAACGTTTTCTGAGTGGAATTGGGACCCTTATGTTGCTTGTTGTTGTGGCGAGGATGTTGCTTCTTTGGATTCTTGGGTTTATCATTTTGATCGATGACTAAGGATTTGTTGGAGGTACTTGTAGTGTTGATCACTCCAAGTTGTACAAGATTATCTTTCTCTCTAATCAAACCATCACAAAATTTCTCAAGAGTGGGTTTTTTATACAAACACAAAATATGCACTACCTATATTAGAAAGAATAAGATAGATGAAACGATCTTCTTCTATCTTTATCTTACATTATTCACATAAAATTCTGAGTATTTTAAACTTAGATAGATAGTCTTCAATGAAAGAAAAATCACTTGGAATTAAAGTTAGTACTTGATTTTCTAACTGTTGTGCGCGAATAATATTGTGTTTACCAAACACAGATTCAATATTTTCCCAATATTCTTTGGGTTTATCAATTTTTTGAAGGTAGAACCTTAAATCAGGAGAGATGGACATTCTAATTAGTCCACATGCTTCGTCTTTCCTATTAGCCCATTTGAATTTCTTATTATCATCAATAGGTTCTAGTTCCTTTCCCAAGGTAATTTGATACAAGCCTTTACTTCTTAATAAATCCTCCATATGGGATTTCCATTGGAAGAAGTTGGTTTTGGTAAGCAACATATTACTTGAAGAAGCCATATTAAATATGTAGATAATATGGATTTAAAAACTGAAACTAATGATGCAGATGGAAATATCTCAAAAAATTAGGTGGTTTTAAAAAAACTAACACTAAAAATGAACTTTGGATGTGAAAGTTATGCCCGTTTAAAAAAAGGCATAAGTGGTAGCCAAAGGACCACATGATGGTGTAAGTTTCTTTATGAAGTGACCCACTTTTATAAAAACAAGTGGGGTTCACTTTTACAATGAAGTTACTTTATAAAAGAAAAAATCCATGCAAAATAAATAACTCTAAAATATTAAAGATACTTATAGTGATTCACTTTTATACTTGAAGTGAAATACACTTTACAATGGAGCATGCACTTTTTCAAAAGAAAGTAACAAAAGAGAGACTTGAACTCAAGACCCCTTACTTAATAAGGAAAATTTTAACCAAATGGGCTAGCAAAACATATTTTATTGTTTAGCAAGATGATTGTTGTTGTTGTTGAAGATGACCTTGGAGAGTGCTCAAAAAAAAAAAAAATCACATAAGAAAAAGAAAATTCTTCTCGATGACAACAAGGGTTAGATCTCAATTAGCTTATTCGGAAAATGCATATTTTCCTATCTATTTCTGATTTGCTGAGATCGCACAGGGCGCATGGAAAAGAGAATACACAAATCTAAAAGAGTAGCAACCCAAAAACAAACAATATTAAACTGAAGTAAAACTCTGCAAAAAAATTAAAAACAACGTATTCAAGGTTTATACCTCTGAATCTAGATGAAATGGTCATCTCTTGGGAAAATGTAAACCTTTTCAAGTGAAATGAAAAACATTCCTAAATGAAACAAGCACTCTGAACGCAATGGAATAATAATTTCAGCCGATAAATGTATGAAAATTGAATAAAATAGATATGAGACAACTCGATTTCACGATCTTGATATACAACAGGAGTGGGTCTTCAAACAGGTCCCAATACCATGTTAGACAAAACATGTATTACAAAATAGGATAAAGACCTTTAGTAACCACTCACACAACTAGATCAAAGATCAACACACCGATTTTTTGATGTGGTAAAACCCTTACGGGGAAACATCCATGGCCCAAACCAACGTGGCCACTTGGAGAAGCTTATTAATGCAAAAGAAAAATATTACAAAGAGATTTTACAAGAGAGTTTCTAACAATCAATCATTGGAAAATGACCCTCCATGCTCTTTAAATAGATATCATGCACCAATCGGGTGTTAAGCCACAGATCAATATTCATTAAGATTGAGGAGAATATGAACCATCAGATCACTCTATGTTGGGAACATATCGTGACCATCGGATTTACTAACTACAAATGCATACTAATTCATACTAAAGAAACACACTAAGAAACACATTTTTACGTAAAGACACATTAGGCCAAGTAGATATTAACTAACTCCTAAGTGTCTAAATATCCTAACACCTATGTCAAATTCTGAAGCAGAAGAACTAATACTCCTCCAACTTAGCATTCCATCTGCAGTTGGGTTGATGTAATCCTCTTTGCACATGGTAGTTTTGTACAATTGATTTACATCTTCTATAATAAAATTTTATGTCGCATGTTCCACATACTTTCCTTCTTCTAAGGGATCTAATGGATAAATAGCTCTATACTCACCTGATTCAAATATTATATTCTTGGTCTTCAAGTTAATAATATCCTAGTTATCTAAATCCCAATCCATACCCAACAATATTAGATATGGAGAAGTATTATCTACTATGTTAATTACTTCAAAGTCTACCATGGTGCGCACTCCATATAGATCTACTGGTATCCCCTTCAGTATACCAATTGGAACCACTCTATGCTTATTTTCTAACTTCAACTTGATAGGTGAATACCCCAATGTAGTCTCCCCCATAGATTCACATGTCTTCTTTGGTAGAACATTGACTTCATACCCTAAATCTAGTATGATATCTACCATAATGAAATCTCAAATGTTTGCATTCAACCTGAATTCTCTAATTGTTCTTCTCTTCTTACGAACCTGAATGACCCTCTTGGGTTCTAATTTTATTTCTTCTCCAGAATTACACTTCTCTAACAAACATTGTAATACTTGTAAGGAATTTTTTTCATTTAATAACTTCACACAAGACCCCAAAAAACTTCTTAGATTACTTACTTTTTCTGATTGCTTCTCTTTGTTAGTCTGATCGAATAATGGAGGCATGTCATAGACTRGTATTTCATCTAYTGTTTTTGTTCRTAAAGTCGACACAATGTTTTCTTTCATAATAA
Organism: Picea engelmannii; assembly: GCA_009831015.1. Taxonomy (NCBI): domain Eukaryota; kingdom Viridiplantae; phylum Streptophyta; class Pinopsida; order Pinales; family Pinaceae; genus Picea; species Picea engelmannii. Next base: position 245,089 of record ML791431.1, read on the forward strand.
ACTTCCTATATTTTTTTAATATCTCTTTCTCTTTGTGTGCATCAAACTTTTGTYCAGGTTCCGTATTATTTCTTACCCACCAGTGTATATCTTGTTTCTTCTTTGCTACATCATCTCCTTTCTTCGCTCCACATTTATTATCTATATTGATCTTCTTCCSATCCTATTCTTTGTTTTCTACAATAATCCATTGTACATTATGATTATTATKCTTTCTATTGTCCYGTATATTTACTTGAAGTGTCAAACAATCCTTTGTCTCATGGTCTTCTACGTGACAATACATACATGTCGTAGGTGGTTGTGGAAAATCTCTTTCATAGTGTCCAAGTTTCTGATAGTTGTGAMAAACTACACATCCTCTAACTCCTATGAATCCTCTTCCTCCATGACCAACTCCTCTATAGCCTCCTTTTTTACCCTAATTATCTATGGAGGGTGTATTATACTRAGGTCCCTGATTATACTGYGGTTATGTATTTTTTCACTGTGGTGGCACTRCACACTGTTGCGCATTGTTATACTGTGGTGATGCTCCAAACTATTTTCCATTATTATACTATGGTTGTTCTTGAAACTGCTCTATGGTATTATATTGTGGCTGCTATGCATTATTATACTACGGTTTCTGCACATATTGTGTTTTCGTTAACTCATTACACCTTATATGCATTTGATGTCCTCTCCTTCATTATCTTCAAGGTTCTGCAGTCCTGGTCTTCATTTCCAACTGACTTGCAAAAATTACAAAATGTACTCTTCGGTATTGTTTGATACTTTTGCATCATGGGACAATGATAGGGATCATTCCCATGTGTTATTCATATCTCACACCATGGTCCTCCTAAAGATAAGGGATTTGGCATACCTACTCCTATATACTACGAAAATAATGGACACTCATTCTTTTGATGACCTTCTGTCTTGCATAATTTACACCATAAATCTTCTCTTTTCTCCTTACCTTTATTTTGATTCAACTGAAATGTTAAGTTCTTCAGGTTTTCTCTCAACTCTTCCATGGCTATATTTGTATGCTTATATTGATTTCCCTCTAACTATAATGCTGCTTGTAAGGCTTTAGCTTGGGTTTGGAACTTTTGTTGTCACAAAGGATACTTCAAATGTGCCAATAAAGAGTTAACAAATAAATTTCTATGTTGCATATAAATAATAGAGTACTTCAACTTACCTTTTAGTCTTTTGAACTTTTGGTCCACCTCCCAGACTGAATCTCTTGGCTTCTTCTTAATCTCTATCATTTCATTCATGAACTGATCCTTTGAACTTGGTTTTTGAAATTCATTTATTAATTTCCTCTTCACCTATGCAATAGTTGTAGGCGCTCATTTTGGTTTATTTACTGTGAGAGCCATGTACCAATCTAATGCACGGTCTCTGAATGTGATTTCCAACAACGAATACTTTGTATCTTCATCTATAATATACTTAGCTTCCCATATCTTCTCACAGATAAACAAATTCTTCTTTGGGTCCTCTGACCCTTCTCCTCGAACCTTTGGTAAATTAATAGTTAGATCTTGTCCTGCCATTGTGAAGTTTATTGTAACACAACCTCCACGCGGTGTAGATACTTAACTACTACTTGCTAAGCTTAAACCTCTTCTTGAGTTTCCACTTGACCCACATCCTGTAAAAATCCTTCTACCACTAATCACTTGTTGGTTAATAGATTTTTCTTCTTCAGATGTCTTAGTCGCACATGGGGTTGTGGGTT
>ML791431.1:246926-269434 GCA_009831015.1 Picea engelmannii
GAGAATGGGTAATTCTCGCACCCTGCCTATATAGCAACCTGCGAACTTCCCTTTTTATAAGGTTTTTACATAGGAAAAAGAAACTTCTTTTCTCAGGAGAAGTTATTCTCCCTTCTCTCTTTAGGAACTCAGGCCACTGACCCTTCTGAAGGCAACAGATAGGTTTACATCATTAACTATCATGGGGATGAAGAAAATCATGTGTAACACCCCTAACCTATGGTTTTCCTCTAATGTTTGGTGCACAATATTTCCTTAATATTCCCTATCTCACAAATATCCTCTACCTCTTCCTCATCACTATCTAAGCCCTCTTGCTTGGATACCACCCTCTTCTTACTATTGATGTTATACTCGTAGGGTCATCCATTGTGTGTCACTCCTTTCCTTATTATTTCCCTAGTTTGTTCCTCATCCATCATTATGGGTTCCATTGCTTCCTTCTTCTGGCCTCTTTCCAGAGCCCTCTCCATATCTCATATATTCCTTAGTGCTTCCCCCATATCCCCTATGAGTGAAAAGTGATTTAGTTTTCTAATTCCATGTTCATCAGACCTTATCATGTAATAATATCTTTATCTATGTGTAAAGAGACCTAATGTACCTCCCTATGGGTCCCTTCAAGAAATCCTTCTCTACAACAATATATTACTTCATTGTGTCAACTGTAAATTCAGTAATAAAACCTGCAATGATACTATCTAACCAAAAATACATTGTGTGCATGAATTTATTATTGACTCTTTCCAACCGCACAATGTTCTCAACAATCAACTCTACTAGCCTTATCTGATTAGTCAGATGAGTATCCTTCAACCTCAATATCCACTCCTACAATAACTATGGAAAATAACATAAATATGCCTCATGAAAATTAGTAAACATACCTCTACAGATACTGGTGCGGTGTATACCTAGAACTTCTATTATCTTTCTGTGTTAACTCAAGCTACTTTGTCTCCAACCATATTTAAATCTCTTTCTTTGTAGGGTTCCATGGCTTGAATACTCCTTGCTACCACTTCATCTTCTTCATTGTTCTTCACTAGATCCCTTCCAAGCTATCCTTCTGAGTTCCATCTGGTAACAAAACCATTTTTTGGATGTATGGGATGACCTAGGTTCTACCTTAGTTCTCCAACAAAACCCTAGAAACCATCTACCCTTCTAGTAAACTAGAAGGCGACACTACTCATAGAGTGCGCAACACATTCTCACCCGATATTGTTTATGGGCGACTGCGGGATGCAGATGTATGCAGTCATGGAAGGGATTGGGGATGTTCGGTTTACTTCATGCATCATATTATGTACCTCATTATACCATTCATATAGATCTAACAGTTAGCTCATTCTGCATTATCAATACTACATTCTACAAAATACTATTCTATCCATTCATCATTCATTCATAATTGTAGGAACAATAAAAAACATCATTCAAACACATCAAAACACATAATTTTACTGTGGTTCATTCCCCTGGGATACGTCCAAAAATATATTCTTCTTTTTATTATTATTCTTCATAAAAAAAGGTCATGCGTCACATGCATTACATCATGGATCTTAGTACTGGTGAGGATTACTAGCGTCGCACCAAGCTCCACAGCTTGCGACCTGACCCTCAATTACATCTCAAAACTGATTCCATCTGAACTCTGCAGCTCTCAACAAAACAAATGCTTCAACTTGGAAATAAAAAAGGTTCCCAAAGTACTTCCCTCATACAAAGTGATCATGATCAAAATCTATCCTATTTGCCTCATACATCCTCTATTTATATTAAAAAATGGGTAAAAACCCTTACATCATGACTCAAAACCCTAATTCTAAGTGGACTCCACTTGTCCACATTCTAACTACCTTCGTGCGCTAATCCACAATTTCGTCGTGCTGATTTTCCTTTCTTCTTAGCACGTTGCCCCCTTTTCCTTCTTGCACACTTCTTTCTCCTCATTTCCTAGTGCACGTTGGTTCCTTGGTCCATTATGCCTCATTTTTTGTGTTGTATCTTGAATCTTGCCCCAAAATTACCTGCTCCAACACATGCCAAAATAATCAAATATGAGAAGAGAACAAAGCCCCTGGTCAGTAATCAAAGAAGAAACACAGAAATCAAGAGAAAGCTCAGTTCCAAACAAGATTTACATTGTAACATAAACAAGCACACCATTCAATGTATTGAAAGATAAGTACATCACCCATTTGAACGAAAAACTCATCAGTCCAATAAGTGTGAACTTCATAGATCAACTGAGTGGGAAATTTATGAAGAAAGCAAGCGTGCAAACAATACTTCAAGAAAACAAAACATCCTCAATAAAGCAAGCATGTCTTCAAAAATCCAAGCATAAATTGAGTTTACAATAGAATAGAGACCAAAATGGTTAGATTCTTCGACTAGAGACTTTTGACTGACTAGAACAATTAACACGGCCAGATTGTACAAGCATAAGTTGACCAAGTCGAGCATACCCCCAAAGAAAATGAAAATGACATAGTCGATACAGTCGATCCAAAGAAGTACATTAACACAATTAATGCTTGACGGGACAAGTTCAACCACCATGCTACCATCATCGCAGGTGTCCCCTCACATGAACAAGAAATTACACTCAACATCATGATCGAGGCATGAAAATTAATGATGTTGTTGGATGAATTAAAGTCCTTGATCCATCTCCTGCGTATAAATTTGGGTGAGGCATACAACTTTACATCATTTTTGTTTACACTAGAGCACCCAAGTAATCAAAGAATTGAAATTGAAGCCATGCATTTGAATCCAAATATTCATAACCCTCTATATGACAAACAAGAAATAACAAATGTGCCAAGAATGAGAGGAAAAGTAGCATATTCCTTAGTGGAGCCAAAGACAAATGCCAAACTCAACAAAGAAGGTGTGACTAAGTTATAAGCATGAATGCAAAAAATTCGTGAGGAATAAATGGAAGAAATTGATTGGTTGTGACATTGGAAAAATTTCACTTCCTGGGGAATGGAAGCTAGAATATGGAAGGAGGAAACAAATTTCCTCGAACAAGCAAACTGTAGAATTCAATAGCTTAAAGGAAGAAGACAAAAAGTTTCTCATAATTTGGTATCATAGTAGACATCCATCGTTAAATTACCTAGTAGACATAACTGGAGGTCTGATCCACAATATCACCATAATACCACATGGGGGTAAACATGTACCCAAAAATCTAAACTCCAACAATCAGATTCAGGCCCTCACAGGAGGGACTTTATCCAAAAACTCAAAATCTTTATTGATTAAAAACGTAACCAACCTCCATGCAAAATGGAAATTCATAATAATATCTTTATGATTTATAGTTGTCGGTCAAGATTCATATGGGAATCTCACAACGTTGGAACCAATCAGTCAAATCCTTGAGTCAGGGTCTCAATTAGATTGGGCATATCATTTAACCATGTTGATCAAAATGAACTACAAGGACTATCAAGAGAATGCTTGGGCCATAAAATTCACATCACTCCTAATCTATCTCACCATGAGCCAAGTCATCCCAGTCAGATAACCTCCATTTTATCTACAACATACCCTGACTATGAACAAGTACGTTGTTTTTTCACCTAAAACATTCAGAACATCAGAGTCTCCCCCAACCGAGGTAATGTTTAAATGTTGGGTGAATCATGTAAAGAATGTCTCCCACAAGTAGAGAGTGGAACATAAAGTTTGACGGGCCTTACCATCAAGTGACCACATTCAATTAAGCCTCGACTACACCAAGATTTGGTGTGGAGTCAACATGGGGCTAGAGCTAGAAGAACTTGAATCTCAGTCGATGAATCTCGAAATATTTAAGGAGATCGACAGACAATTGGGATTTGAAACATAGATCACGCGATATATATTGAGTGATAAGTCAACCATATTAACACCTTTGGCCAATGGAGAACAAGAATAAGAAAGAAAAGAGACCTTATATACCATTCCATTTGTTCCATATATGGACATGGAAGAAATTTCCCCATCAAATCAGACTTTGACCAAGAGAAGACAACAAGAAAAAATAGCTAGGGGTAAATAGGTTCTCGAATTAGAGGTAGATCTAGAAGATATAAATATCATTTGGAATGAAATGTTTTAGTCATATACAATGCTATAATTCAATGACCCATTGATAGTTTATAAAATTGCTTCCTTCACCAATAAGTTATCCACAAAGACTTGACTGAAAGAAAAGAAGAATCGGCGGGATCGGGCTATCACAAGAAATATTTTTAAGTCGAGTGTCAGGCCTCAATTTTAAGAAACTATGGTAGCAGTAGATGCAAAGAAGGTCGAAGTGAGAAACACTAAAGCACCCATGTAAAATAAAATAGAAACAAGAAATATGAAAAAACATAGAATATTGGATCAAAAAGAATAAAGAACAGGTTGGTCGATGTCAGTCGCAACACATCAGTCAAACATAATTCAACATTACCCTAGTATAAAACCTATTCCAAATAAGAAACACACAAATATAAGCATACTCAAACTGACATGAGAGTCTCCATCACCTAAGGTGACTTTAATTACTGATGAAACAAGTGAATAAAAGTAAAGGAAGAAACAAAAGAAGAAATTGAGGGCAGGGAAACAGCAAGTATCATTGGAGGAAAGTATTTTGGATCCTCCCCCTAATCACAACAATCAAGAAATTTCTAAGCACTCAAATTTGGATGAAGGAGACCATAATCTATAGAATGGAAATATTAAAAAGAACACCATAATTGATTTGACCCCAATGGATAAGTTGAATCCAATCGACGCATCACAACTAAAAACTGGGACTAACAAAGAAATTCATTCGGGTCACCCCAACCCTAAAATAGTGGAAGACACACCAAAACATACAAAAGGAGATACAAATACACATGAAACTGTACACACTGTCCCGACACAAAATTCAATTGTTGCACAACCCATTCCAATACCATTGGATGAATATGACCCACTAGAAAAATAAAATAAAGAAGGAGACAAGACCCAAAAAGATAAGCATCCTATGAAATACCAATCAACCAACTGAAATAAATAAGAGGAAATAAAATATGATAACACCAACCCATAGTCTCCCAAGATAGCAAGCAACCCATAAAAAAACCCTTCTTCAAAAATCCCTCATAAAGGCTAGTCAGGTCCTCCAGAGTAGAATAAGAACACATATAAAAATAACACACAAGGTCAATGGGAGAATCATGGAAGAAAGGACCCCAACACATAGAAAGAAGCGTGGGAGACTGCTGAGAAAAACCAAGGACAAGATGATACAAGCAAAGGTAATGGCACTGGATCATATAAGGAGAAGGAGCCTACAGAAAAGTGAAACAAAAATAAAAATACCATACATAAGAAGCAAATTAATCTCAAGGCGATTAAATTTACTTCCTTCAAGCTAGTCAGGTTGAAAAAACCCCCTACAGAATCAATATTTAACCCAACAGTCACATCAAACAAAAATATGATCGAATTGTATGCTGAAGTGATCAAAGAAGAAACAAACAAGTGGACGAGAGCCCTCATGGATGGTGACTAACTAACAACAAGGAGAAACATGTATTGAAAGAATGCACTTATCTTTCCAAAGAAAATTTGGGTATTGAACACCAGAAAAAAGGATTTGTCCCTCTTGTCGCAATGAAGATTCTGGTCGAAGCAGTTATAACCACATATGCCAATAATCAGAGAGAAATATAGCACCTATTAACACCAAAATTTGCAACCTATTTCATAGGAATCAAGCATAATTGAGGTTTACCCTTAGGCGCATTATGGTATAAATCATGTGGCATTCTTCCCATGATTTCCTCATGAAAAATGAAATTTTTGGGGTCTGAAAAGCTCCAACATCCTCTGCCTCCTTCCACCTGACCATCGCTCACTCGTCAGGCCATGCAAGTTTGCACCAATCATTTCTCTCCACGTCACCCCTATGCATACGATATTGGTCTGCCACCTACTGCACCTGTATTGGTCACATAAGAATATATGCATAACCTCGAGGCATCAAAATTGAATCGCAGAAGTCATTGGCACCATCTAAGAATATTTATGGGTGTCAGGACTCGTCTTGATCCCGATGAAGGCAATTACTGAGAATGAGAGTGGTGTTTGAGACCTCGTCTCAACACATAAATGGAAATCCAAAAAGGATTGACATATTTGAGCTCGTGTCTAAAAGAGAGTTGCATGTGCAGTCTGATAGAGAAGGTCCAGATGGAAGAGCTCACATCTGACAACATAAGATTTTGATAGAACAGACGCCGACTAAAAACTTTGAATGCAACAATCTGATCACACTCCTGATGGTTGTAGTATTTATTCTTATATATAGGCATTTTTTATATTTTGTAAAGTTCGATGGTTGAGCTAGGCTCCCTTATTGTAATATTTTGATGAAGAACACTGGTTCTTTGGTTATGTAACTTGATTTGAGACTTCTTGATTAATCTACTTCATCTTTATTCTTCCATCTTATTTGCCTCTGATACTAAGAGAGTTCATGATTGACTGATTCACATGGATTTTTGTAACTATATTATGATGAATGTTTGATTAATAATAATAATAATAATAATCTATTTTTAAGGTCACGGCCAAGCCAGACACCAAATTTGTGTATGAGACCTCCTCTGCCCAATGATTTTACTGGTAAAGTATACGGAGGTATAGATACCCTACCCCCCTCTAAATTTGAACTTTTGGCCTCTTATGAGGAAACACATGTTCTTAACCATTAGCCCCACTCAGGTTGGATTATAGTGTTGTTATAATGTCTTTCACTTTCCTTGAAAATTTGAATTCAAGAGGATCTTGTGTTTGCATTTTTTCCTCCTTAGGCTACTGGAAGACCTGATGTCCATAACATACCTCTACACTTTCTCACCAAAGTCTTCCTCCTATTCACCTTTACTCCAACTTACTGACTGAAGTTGATACAAGACCTCAATTACTTATGCATTCCAACCCATATTTTCTGAGTTAGAACATTATTATCTCAAGTCTTATCCATCTGACACCCTTAAAAATCATTTACATTTACTGTATAAACTGATGGGTATTGGGATTATCCTCATTATAGTATGAGGGTGATTTCTAGTGATAACATAAATGGTGTCAATGCTGGGGACAGATTTGAGCAGATTGAAGAGCTCCCTGGGAAGAAAAACATAGATCCAAATCTTGAATGTAGACAAGAGAGGGATACAGAAATTGACTGTAATCATCTATCTGGTGAATCCACATCAGAGACTCCACTGGGGAGGATCCTAGTGATAGAAAGATGAAGGGAATGACTAGGTATCATCTTATGAGATTTCTTCATGAACTTATGTTGTTCTTTATCATCTTTTTTTTTTTTTCCCTTAACATATAAAGAGGATCATATTTTTCTTTGTTTATTTAGTTGATCACCAGCCTTCCTTTATATATCCATCCTTGGAAGAAGCAGGCCTCCTTTCTGCCTTTTTTGTAGATGTTGATATTATATCCTCAACTCAGGCTACTCATAAAGATGGGATTCATATTGAAACCCCTCCTGAACTCAATCATCCTTGCAACCCTGTGGAGGTTGAAACTGATCCACATCCTCCTCAAATCTCATCACATCATGTTTTTACTATTGATCCTTTCCATCAGTGTGTTAAGCCTCATATTTAGCCCACTAGTTTTTAGACTAGAATCAGAGACCAGATGTTTAAACCTTTGAAGCTTCCATGTCATATTCATCCTTATCCTCTTGATTTATTTAAATACTTTCCTCATTTTTCTGGAGAGGATCATGTTACAACTGAGAGGCATATGGAGGCTTTCAAAAATTTTATTGATCAATTTGAGATAGTTCATGAGGATGTTACCATGAGGTTGTTTTCCAAATCCTTGTTAGGATATGTTGTTGTATGGTTTAAGGGTTTGGGAGTTGACTCCATTTGTTCTTGGGTTGAGCTATATAATGTTTTTTTAAAGTGGTGGGGTGAGAACAAGTCCCTTGATCAGTACTAGGATGATTTTAATGCCTTGAGGAGAGGGGAAGAGGAAGCCTTGGATGTCTTCAACATCAGGTTTTTCACTGTTTATCATAGTATGCCTGCAGATATTAGACCCACAAAGACTATTTCCATGGTGTACTATGTCATGGATAAACATTCAGAGCTTATCCTTATACTGAGAGAAATGAAATCTACATCTTTATCACAGTTATTCATGGATGTTGAGGAAGTAGAGGAGAACCTTCAAGCTTGTGGCAGCATTCAAAGTCAGTATCATCTCAACTCTGAATGTAAGGCAGTCTTTACCTTCTATCCCTATGAAGAAAATATTGTGGATAAAAAAAATTTCAACTCAGGTATCCATGAGCAACCCCGTCTTGATGAAACTCATGTGCATAAACAACTAGAAGCAGAAGTTACTACTATTCCTAAAATGAATATTTTTAACTGTTGTATTCTTGATCAAATTATTGTTTTAAAGTTTGATCATAGACATGAAAGGAAGCCCATTTTTTATGGATATTCTAGTGATGATGAGAAACAAGCTTATCTTATATTTGATCACTATGAAGACAATAAGGATGATGCAGAAGTTGGCCTTGTCAGAGAAGACACAACCCAAGAGTTTGACCAGGAAAAACCCTTAGTTGAGGCACATGAAGAGATTGTTTATACACAACCAAAAGTAAATTAGCAGTCAGCAGTGGATCAACAGCCTCCTACATCCAACCTTCTTCCACTTGTACCTATATTTCATAGCAAGTAGCTTTTTGACCCATATATGCATGTGGCTATCATTCAATCAAGTGTGGATGTAGACGACATCAAGCCAGCTGTCAACAGATTGAAATAGTGAAGGTAACATTTCATAAGTTAATCATGCATTGCCTTCTGTTTCATGACCCTGTCGATGAGTACATAAAGTTACACTTTTCAAATTCTTTGTAGCATGCAGGCTTGATATTTTTATCATCGTTTGAAGGTAATATGGGTGATCATAAGAATGAAACTAGTCATTTTTCACGCTTTACATGTATTTTATGGATCATTTCCAGTGAAGAAAAGGATTTAGTTATCAAACAGTTTGAATGGATATGGTGGAAGTTTGATTTCACCTAGCATTTTGTAAAATTCAGTTAACTTAGGTTTTGTACATAAATAAGCTCCCTCAGGAGCATGTGTGCTTGATTTCATTTTTAGAATAGTGTACTTGTCGACCTAATTTCTTCAATATGATGTTTCAGAGAATGACTCCATAGCCCAAAAACTTAGGCATTGGAACTAATTGTTCTTGGAAGCTCGCAGGGAGCATGCCATCCCATGTGGAGCCAAATGTTAACACTAGAATTTGCAACCTATTTCATAGGAATCGATCATAATTGAGGTTTACCCTCAGGAGAATTATGGTATAAATCACGTGGCATTCTTCCCATGATTTCCATTGGAAAAATGAAATATTTGGGTTCTGAAATGGTCCAACATCCTCTGCTTCCTTCCACTTGAACGTCTCTCACTCGTCATGCCAATCATTTTGACCCACGTCATACATGCACATATGCTATCGGATCACCACCTATTGTGTCTATATTGGTCACAAAAGAAGATATACATAACCTCGAGGCATAAAAATTGACTTGTAGAAGTCGTTGGAACTGTCTACGGATAGTGATGGGTGTCAGGCCTTGTCCTGATCCCGATGAAGGAAGTTATTGAGAATGAGAGCGGTGGTTGAGACCTCATATCAACACATACATGGAAAGCCATAAATGATTGGAATATTTTAGCTCGTGTCTGGCAGAGAGTTGCATGTGTAGTCTGATAGAGAAGGTCTAGACATAAGAGCTCACGTCTGACAACAGAAGAGTATGACAGAGCAGGCGTTGACTGAAAACTTTGAATGCAAAAATCCGATCACACTCCTCATGGTTGTAGCAGTTATTCTTATATATAAGAATTTTTGATATTTTTCAAAGGACAATGGTTGAGGTAGGCTCCCTTATTGTAATACTTTGATGAAGAACACTGGTTCTCCGTTTATGTAACTTGATTTGAGAATTCTTGATTAATCTAAGTCATCTTTGTTCTTCCATATTATTTGCCTCTGATACTGAGAGAGTTCGTGATTTACTGATTCACATGGATTGTTGTAACTTTATTATGATGAATGTTTTATTATAGTGTTGTTATAATGTCTTTCATTTTCCTTGAAAATTTGAATTCAAGAGGATCTTGTGCTTGAGTTTTTTCCTCCTTAGGCTACTAGAAGACCTAATGTCCATAGCAGACCTCTACACTTTGTTAGGAACCAAATATCAAAACTACACTTGACTTTCAAAATCTAGGCGCCTTCCTTCTTGCATTAGGACAACACCAATTCCATTTCCCGAGGCATCACATTCCACAATAAAGTTTTTTGTGAAGTATGGAGTGGTCAAGACAAGAGATTTTCACATCACCTCTTTAAGTTGTTCAAAATATTTAGTTTTCTCTGTAGTCCATGAAAATGCATCCTTCTTAGTTAGTGTCATTAAAGGTGCTTTTATTCTTCCATAGTGTCAAACAAACTTGTGGTCGTAACTTGTCAAACCCAAAAATCCTCTAAGATTCTTCAATGTTTTGGGAATCAACCAGTCCATCATGGACTTAATATTGTTAGGGTATACCTTGACACCTTTACGAGATACAATATGACCCAAATACTCTACCTCCTTCAGTCCAAAGGAACATTTGGATGGTTTGGCATATAGTTGTTTCTCCTTTAGTAGTTGTGGTATCTTGTCAACATGTCACACATGATCCTCCCAAGACTTTCTATAGATTAGTATATCATCAAAAAATACTAACACAAATTTTCGAAGGAAGGGCTTGAAAATGGAATTCATCAGCCCTTGGAATGTGGAAGGTGAATTTGTAAGGCCAAAACGAATGACCAAGAATTCATAATGGCCTTCATGAGTTCGAAATGTTTTTTTTGGGATATCTTCTTCCTTCATTCTAATATGATGATACCTTGAACGAAGATCCAACTTTGTGAAATAGATTGCTCCATGTAGTTCATCTAACAATTCATCAATGAAGGGAATTGGAAAATTATCTTTAATAGTGATCTTGTTGAGCTCTCTATAATCTAGACACATACGCCATGAGCCATATTTCTTGAATACCATTACCACTGGTGTAGAGTAAGAACTTTGGCTAGGTCTAATAATTCCAGCCTCTAACATTTCTTCAACCATGCGCTCAATTTCACTCTTCTAGGCATAAGGGTATCTGTATGGTCTAATGTTAGGAGGAACACTCCTAGGAATTAGGTGAATATCATGATCATGATTTCAAGTGGGCCGAAGACCTTTGGAAATATCTTCAAATACTTTGGAATTCTTATCAATGATCCCTTGGAGATCGAGAGGAATAGATGGCTTAGATGTTTGAACATCTAGTGAGCATAGTTGTGCAATAACACCTTGATGCCCCTTTTTCAATAATTTTTTCATGCCATTAGAGCTTATCACCTTACCGGGTTTCCCTGTGATACCTCTTAACTCAATTTATTTTCCTTCCAATGACAATTTCATGAAAAGTTCTTGAAAATTAAAATCCATTGTTCCTAATTATTGTAACCATTGGATTCCTAGTACAACATCAACACCACCCATGGGTATAGAAATCATTGGACTATTCATTACATATTCCCCCATAGTAATATTGATCTTATTGCATTTTCCTGAGCAACTGATAGTTCCTCCATCTGCAATCATTACTTGAAACTCTAGTGATGGATACACAAAGAAATTAAGAGCTTTGGCTAATTTATAGTGAATGAAATTATGAGTATTAACAGAATCAATTAGGACTATTACCTTTTTATTTTTAATATATCCATCGATCTTCAGGGTTTGAGGAGTTTTAATTCCAACCAATGCATTACACAATATCGTGGGAGTCAACTCTTCAGACGAAATTGCTTCTACATTTTCATCTTGAGATGGTTCTTGTTCTTTTTCTTGTTCTTGTTCTTGTGCTTCTTCCTCTTCACAATCTATGTATAATAATTTCTTCTGACCACACTTATGTCCCTTATTGTACTTGCTGTCACAATTAAAACATAAACCTTTTTATTTTCTTTCCTCTAATTGTTGAGGTGTCAACCTTTTAGGTTGAGTTGTTTTAGAAGAAGGAGCAATGTTCTCTCTATAGATGTTTGGATTGGTCTTTCTAGTAGCCATAACCATATTTTTACTTTCAACATTTCTTGCCACCCTAAATGCATTCTCCAATGATTTGGGTTCCCAAAGGAGAACCTCATGTTGAATGTTATCCTTTAAATTTCCTATGAATACATCAATCAAGGGATCATTTGGAATATCTGTTACCTTTATATTCAATCTTTGGAAGTTCTCAAATTGCTCTATAACTGAACCCTTTTGCTTGAGATTTATCAATTGGCTAAAGAAGGTATTTTTCCTTGTATCCTCAGTGTGATATCATTTCTTCTATGAAAATTGTCCAAGTGACGAGTGATTTACGAGAAAAAAGCCATCGATACCATACAAATTTATTGGGTTCTAAATATAAAGAAGCAATTCATACCTTTTGTGTATGTGGAACATTATGTAGATCAAAGAGTTTCTCCATCTGAAGTATCCATGTGATTGGGTCCTTGCCATCAAACTTCCTCATATTGATCTTAGGAACGTGGTTGGTATTCAACCCAAAGTTGGAGTTTCTCCATTCTTGATTCACCTTCCTTGTGTCCTCATCATGAATTTCATGGGATACATTTTCACTTTCAGGTGCCCTCTCTATTAGGAAATTTTTCAATCCTTCCATGATCTCCCCTTTTAAACCATCCATCTTAGTATTTATTGCCTCCAACTTAGCTTCTCTTGAATCCATCATCTCTTGTAGTTCATCTTTTGTTATTTTCTTATTTTGTAAATCATTTATGTCCCTACGCATTTCTTCACCTTCATAAAGATTCCAAGTAGGATTGTCTGGAGGCTTATTTGGTGTAGAAAATCCCTTTTTTGGTGGCATGTTGGCCAAGTATCACTTTAAACCTTGATTTTGAGGTGGTTCTGCTAGACAATCTTCCTTTTATTGTATCTCCAAAATTTAGGCCCTTCTGAGTATGAAATTTTCTTTTTTGTAGATCTCTAATATTTCTTCTCTGTAATTCCATAGGTCGGATCAAAATTGGATGTGCCAAGTGGAATTTACGGTAACTTCCCCACAACTTGCTGATTTGTTTCCTTTCCAGTAGATATCACTTGTATAGAATTCCCCACACAAAATAATTGATATAAATTATGAAACCCATACCAGAACTACTATGGGATGTCCACTATCCAATGAACCTAGTCTCACTTAATTTGGATACTCTAGGAACAAGTTATGATTTTTTTACCTGGAAAACCTGCTTGAGACTAGTCAATAGGACTAGTCAATAGGACTAGTCAGATACCCTATCTTCCACAGGGTGTATATACAAATGTAAGATGACCCAGAAGATGAAATTGTTACAACGTATAACTTACTAATTTATTTGATTATCCTCTGGATTTGATGGTCTGAAACGTTATAGAACAATTTTTATAGAGAAAGTTCTGCAATGAATCAATTCAGGGTGATTCCATAACCCTATATTACAAAGGTTGTATCTATGAAAGTATAAGGCCTCAGGGCCTGAAATTGTAACCCAGTGTACCTTGATTTGTCTACTAAATATCCTCCAAGGTATCTCAGATGTAGCAGCGAAACCCCGAGACCTTAATCTTTGATACCATACGATAGGAACCAAATATCAATATAGCATAGAAAAACTGCAGAATAAGTACTCAACGCCTTGAAAAAGAGATAAATTCAGATAATAATCCTCTTCGAGTGGGAAACCTCCTTATTCCCACATAAATGTCCAAATAAAATATGATTCCAAATGAAAATGTCTCCTTGGTATATATACGAGACTAGGAGGTATAATTACAACTAATGGACTAAATCTGACATAAATAAAATAAAATTACTAATGTAATATGCCCCAATTAAAGGGTAATGAGCCACTATTTAGGGCTTAACACACTTTCTGACCAAAGTCCTCCTCCTATTCACCTTTACTCCAACTTAGTGACTGAAGTTGATACAAGATCTCAAATACTTGTGCATGACACCCCAGATTTTGTCAGTTAGAATTTTATTATCTTGAGTCTTATACATTTGACCCCCTTCAAAATCATTTACATTTACTATATAAACTGATGGGTAACTGGCTTATCCTCATTACAGTGTGAGGGAGATTCCTAGTGCTAACATAAATGGCGTCGTTTCGGGGGATGGATTTGAGCAGATTGAAGAGCTCCTTGGGAACAACGACATAGATCCAACTCTTGATGGTAGAAAAGAGAGGGATACAAAAATTGACTATAATCATCTACCTGGCGACTCCACATCAGAGACTCCACTGGGGAGGATCCTAGTGACATAAAGATGAAGGGAATGACTAGGTATAATCTTATGAGATTTCTTCATGAACTTTTGTTGTTCTTTATTAGCTCATTTTTGTTTTTCCCTTCACATATAAAGAGGATCACATTTTTCTTTGTTTATTCAGTTGGTCACTAGCCTTCCTTTATATATCCATCCTTGGAAGAAGAAAAAATTATTTTTTCCTGTGTTGTAGATGTTGATATTATATCCTCAGCTCAGCCTACTCATAAAGATGAGCTTCATATTGAAATCCATCTTGAACTCAATCACCCTTGCAGCCCTGGGGAGGTTGAAACTGATCCACAGTCTCCTCAAATCTCATCACATCCTGTTGTTACTGTTGAGCCTTTCCATCAGTGTGTTAACCCTCATATTCATACAACGAATCCGAGACAAATTGTTTAAACCTTTAAAGCTTCCATATCATCTTCATCCTTATCCTCTTGATTTCTTTAGGTACTTTCCTCTTGATTTCTTATCAGAGGATAATGTTACAGTTGAGAGGCATATGGAGGCTTTCGAGAATTTTATTGATCAGTTTGAGATAGTTCATTAGGATGTTACCATGAGGTTGTTTTACAAATCCTTGTTAGGAGATGTTGTTGTATGGTTTAAGGGCTTTGGAGTTGACTCCATTGGTTCTTGGGTTGAGCTATACAATGATTTTTTAAAGTGGTGGGGTGAGAACAAGTCCCTTAATTAGTACTAGGATGATTTTAATGCCTTGAGGAGAGGGGAAGAGGAAGCCTTGGATATCTTCAACATGAGTTTTTACAGTGTTTATCATAGTATGCCTATAGAGATTAGACCCACAGAGACTGCTTCCATGGTCTACTATGTCATGGCTCAACATTCATAGCTTGTCCTTCTCCTGAGAGAAAGGAAATCTACATATTTATCAAAGTTATTCATGGATGTTGAGGAAGTAGAGGAGAACCTCCAAGCTTGTGGTAGGATTCAAAGTCAGTATCATATCAGCTCTGATCGTAAGGCATTTTTGACCTGCTATCCCTATGAAGAAAAGACTATGGATAATTTTGTCTTCGATGCAGGTATCCTTGAGAAACCATGTCTTGATGAAAATTATGTGTATGAACAACTAGAAGCAGTAGTTACTATTGTTCCTGAAATGGATATTTTTAACAGTTATATTCTTGCTGAAATTACTATTTTAAAGGTTGATCATAGACATGAAAGGAAACCCATTTTTCATGGATATTCTAGTGATGATGAGCAACAAGCTTATCTTATATTTGATCACTATGAATAAAATAAGGATGATGCAGAAGTTGGCCTTGTCACAGAAGACACAACCCAAGATTTTGACCAGTAGCAGCCCTTAGTTGATGCACGTGAAGAGATCGTTTATACATAGCCAGAAGTAAATCAGTAGTCATCAGTGGATCATCAGCCTCCTACATCCAGCCTTTTTCCACTTGTACCTACAGTTCATAGCAAGCAACTTTTTGACCCACGGATGCATGTGGTTGCCATTCAATCAAGTGTGCATGTAGAGGACATCAAGCTAGTTGTCAACAACTTTTAAATAGTGAAGGTAACCTTTCATAAGTTAATCATGTGTTTCCTTTAGTTTCATGACCCTGTCGATGAGTACATAAAGTTACACTTTTCAAATGATTTGGATAATGCAAGCTTGATCTTTTTATCAACATTTGAAGGTAATATGGGTGATGATAAGAATGAAAATAGATAGTTGTCATGCTTTCCTTGTATTTTATGGACCATTTGTAGTGAAGTGAAGGATTTAGTTATCAAACAATTTGAATGGCTATGGTGTAAGTTTGCTTTCACCTATCATTTTGTAAAAGTCAGTTAACTTAGGTTTTGTACATAAATAAGCTCCCTCAGGAGTAGGTGTGTTTGCATTCATTTTTAGAATAGTGTGCTTTTTGACCTGTTTTCTTCAGTATGATGTTTCAGAGCATGAATCCATAGCCCAAAAACTAAGGCATTGGAACTACTTGTTCTTGGCAGCTCGGAGGGAACATGCCATACCCTGTGGAGCCAAATGTTAACACCAAAATTTGCAACCTATTTCATAGGAATCAATAATAATTGAGGTTTACCCTTAAGAGCATTATGGTATAAATCATGTGGCATTCTGCCCATGATTTCCACAGGAAAAATGAAATGTTTGGGGTATGAAAAGATCCAGTATCCTCTGCTTCCTTCCATGTGACCATCGCTCACTCGTCGTGCCATGAAATTTTACGCCAAGCATCCCGCTCCATGCCACCCCTACGCATACGTTATCAGTTCGCTACCTGTTGCGCCTGTGTTGGTCACAGAAGAAGATATGCATAACCTTGAGGTGTCAAAATTAAATCACAGAAGTTGTTGGCACCGTCTAAGAATAGTTATGGGTGTCATACCTCGTCCTGATCCCAATGAAGGTGGTTATTGAGAATAAGAGTGGTGGTTGAGACCTAGTCTCAACACATAAATGAAAATCCAGAAAGGATTGGAATATTTGAGCTTGTGTCTGACAGAGAGCTGCATACGTAGTCTGACAGAGAAGGTCCAAACATAATAGCTCGCGTCTGACAACATAAGAGTCTGACAGAGTAGATGTCGACTGGAAAATTTTAATGCAACAATCTGATCACACTCCTAATGGTTGCAACCGTTCTTCTTATATATATGCAATTTTGATATTTTGTAAAGTTCGATGGTTGAGCTATGCTCCCTTATTGTAATATTTTGATGAATAACTCTAGTTCTCTGGTTATGTAACTTGATTTGAGACTTCTTGATTAATCGAAGTCATCTTTCTTCTTCCATCTTATTTTCCTCTAATACTGAGAGAGTTCATGATTGAATGATTCACATGGGTTGTTGTAACTGTATTATGATGAATGTTTGATTATAGTTCTCTTATAATGTCTTTCAGTTTCCTTGAAAATTTGAATTCAAGAGGATCTTGTGTTTGATTGTTTTCCTCCTTAGGCTGCTGGAAGACTTGATGTCCATAACAGACCTTTACACTTTCTCACCAAATTCTTCCTCCTATTCACCTTTTCTCCAAATTACTAACTGAAGTTGATGCAAAACCTAAATTACTTGTGCATTCCAATCCACAGTTTTTGGGTTAGAACGTTATTATCTCGAGTCTTATCCATTTTATCCCCTTAAAACTCATTTACATTTACTATATAAACTTATGGGTACTGGGCTTATCCTCATTACAGTCTGAGGGTGATTCCTAGTGCTAAGAACACATAGGAGAGGAAAATAAAGAACTCAAGAAGATTCACAACAAAGTAATAAGGAATAATCACGTCAGATTGGCACAACAAACAACAACAATTTTGCAATCGAAACATGGGAAATTCAAGGAAATACAATAGTAGCTAGAAATGGCTAATTCATAGGAGAAAATCCTCAACACAGTACTCAACAACTGGCCCTCATATTTCTCTTTAACCTATAACAGTCTTCAAACAAAAATAAAAATAATCGTGGATTTAAGGAAAAAAAGAGAACTCACTTCCTACACAAAATGTAAAGAGACTATTTTGTACCACATTGTAAGGAGAAGGTGGTGGAATAAAACCTATCAAAACAAGAAAAAGAATGGATAAGAGAGGCGACTAAGTCTCTAACAACAACATGAAAATCTACAAATCACCTTGACCAAACCAAAAGGAAAACTAAGGAAGCTAAAAAGAACTTCAACCCAAAGTTGACTACTGTGCATGAATCTCGCTTGAAAAAGAGAAAGATTTTCTAGGGAAATTAAAATCAGTGGGAATAGAAGAATAATACTCTAGTGAAGAATGGAAAATTATTTTTCACCACCTACAAAAAACACCTCCTAGTATATATCATAAACCATTTGGAGGTCTTTCAAATCAGCCTACAGAACAGTCGGAGGCCACATCAACTTATCAACAAAGGTTCCAGTTCTTTGATCCCACACCATCTACGTCGAAAATTTTGACCACCAGTCATCACTCAAGAACTCCAGAGTTACTCATTGAAAGCTTATATGAATCACATATACAAGTCAAAATGATAAATCTGCCACCAAATGTCAGAATGCATGAATGGGAGGTTCCTCAAGAAACACATGAGAATAAATTATAGTCAGAAGAAAAGTCATGAAAAAGTAGGCATCATACAAGCAAAGATATTCCAACATTGCTCGAGATCAACATATTTGTCTCTTTTTATTAATAAATTTCTCATTCTTGTATTGTAAAAAATTTCAAATATGATACAACCTACTGGTGAAAACCTCTTTGGGGGTACCAATAGATTTTATCAAAATTTTCAATGTATTAGCCACACTTCCCCCTTTCTTAGGACAAGCAAGGAATCGAAGTGGGGGGGGATGTTGTAGGGGCTAGTTGGCTCTGTCAACTAGACCCTCTAATTGACTAGCCAAGTTGACTACATAAGTCAATTAGGAGAGTCGATCGAACGAACATTTAAGAAACATAACCGACTAGTAACTATAAATCATACAAAGACACACATGTGTGTGTGTATGTGTGGTTATGTACTGGAAATATAGATATTGTTTTGGATATCTAATAAAATTCATTGATGGTTCTCCCACTAGTTGTGTATGTCTAGTTGCGTATCTATGTGCTTCTATATATCATGTTCTAACATGTATTTCTATGTGTAAGGATCTACTAGTAGCTTCTCGTACTTTACCTTAGACTACAACAACACCCATGAGAAAAAAAAATTCTAACATGGCAGTGCGACATAGGTTCCATAATGGTAGGCCATAGGGAAATGATGGGTCATGATGGTGATGTTAGCATTGCAGAATCGTCAGTTCTGAAAACTGTTGAATACAGGTAGGAAGGTCGATGAATAATGAACTACGTCATAGGTAAGATAAACATTGAGGGTCCAAGAAATAAATATCATGAAATTTTGAGAATTACTACGTAACTTTCGATGGTAAGGTCGATTTTGTTCAAAATTTTGTAACACCCTTTCAGACTTCAACACCATATGTATTAGTGCTCCATATACAATCATTACTTGGAACTCTATTTTTTGATATACAAAGCAATTGAGATTATTTATAATTTCCAATTGATGAAGTTATGGGTACTACCAAAATCAATCAACACAATTACCTTTTTCTTTTTGATATATCCTTGTATCTTAAGGGTTTGTGGAGTACTTATGTCGACCAATGCATGACAATATTTCATTGGAGTAGTATTTTCTAGCTCTATATTGTGTGATGGTTCCAATTATTGATATTATTCCTCTTCTCACTACATTTATTCCATTTACTGATGCAAGTCAGATATGAATCGTACCAAATTATTCATGAACTTGGCTTGGATCCAAAATTGTTTATTATAAGCCCACAGTTATTGTGACCCGATTTATCTTAGGGTGCTCTAAACCATTAATAGGGTGCCTAGGATAGATTTTCTCCCTCTCTTATCTAATGGCCTTTTTCCACATGACCATTCCTCGTGACCACAACTCAAACACAGAGTGCTAAACTTTGTTATCCTCATCTAGACTGAAGGATCTCTGTCCTCTCTCCATGTGACCGAGAGATATGACCTCGGCTCAACTCCTTGGTTCCTAGTCTTATGGCATAGATTGGTAGTAGTATTTAAATTGACCATGAATATCAATGTCTAGGAATGATTTCAGAGTCTCAACTAGCATGATGGTTATCCTTTTTCCCAAATTCCTCAATGGAAGATGCACATTGGCAGATGGACCGATGTGGGTCATTGATTTATTGGTAGGTGGTGATCGACGATAAGTGTGGATTGCGGAACCAAAACCTACATGGACGTTAATTCTCCCTTTGATCCATGCAATGGCTCTTTGTTGTCGATCTGCTTCACTAAGATCTGATGGTCATGACTTAATCAGTTATTAACTTTTCCCTTTCCTCATGATTGGACAGTTTATTGAGAGCATGGAAGTCAGGACACATTCGCTAAGAACCTTATTTCTTTAGTACCATGATGAACAGAGAGGAGTAAGGGCTCGTACTAGGACGGATGACTCTGGTAGTAAGGAGTTCCTGGACCATTTTTTCAATTTCATTTTTTGTGCAAATGGGTGGCGATATGGACGTATGTTGGGGGGAAGGCTTCCTGGGACAAGGGGAATGGAATGATCATGGACACCGCGGAAAGGAGGGAGTCCTTGGGGAGTGGAGAAGACTGTTTGATGTTTAGAAAGGAGGGCTTGGAGGTCTTGGGGCATGGGTGGGATCTTTGTGGCTTGTATGGCGTGGAGTTGGGCTATGACACCCGAATGACCTTTTTTGAGAAATTTTTCCATGTGATGAGAACTGATGATTTCATGAGAACCCGCAGTGATGCCTTGAAATTTATGTTTATGGCCTCCTTGGTCAAATTGCATGGTTAAGTTATGAAAGTCCATGAGAATGGGACCCAAGGTTCTGAGCCATTCGGCACCCAACACAATGTCGCAACCTCCCATGTCAATAGCAAACATATGGGATTTGAGGTGGTAGTCACCTATTTGGAGACACACATTTTCATAGCGCCCACCACATTTCATAGAGCCACCATTGACAATCATGATTTGGAAATTATTGACAGGATGGATATAGCAATGGGTTTCTTGGGCGATGCGGCGATGAATAAAATTGTGGGTGTTGCCACTATCAACCAAGATGATGAACTTTCGGTGCTTGATGTAACCGATTAGCTTGAGAGTTTGGGGGGCAGAGAAGCTGGTGAGAGCATTGAGGGAAATGATGGGTTCCTCTTCGGGAGGGTCAGAGGGAGGGTTTATGTCAGAAATTTCTAGTGACTCAGGCATAGGGGGGTTGTCAACATCTTCTTCCTGAATATCTTCAGAGATGGCCATAAATAGTTTTTGTTCCTTACATTTGTGGCCTGGGAAATATTTTTCATCACAATTATAATAGAGGCCTTTGAGTTGGCATTCAGCCATTTCAGCCCTGGTCAATTTTTGGATTTTTAATGGAGTTGAGGGAGTAGTGGGGTTTACTGTTTTAGGGCGCGGGATAAAGGAAGGCTTACGGTTTTGAGAGGAAACAATTTGTTGTGCTTCTTTATCTTTTTTGGTAGCCTCCACCCAATTCATAGGTCGAGCCATGAGGACATGGGCCTGAATCTCCTCCTTGAGGCCACTGATAAAACACTCTCAAAAGAAAGCATCAGTCATGCCCTCTGTTCGAAAAGACAGACGCTCAAATGCAACTATGAAGTCTTCGACTGTGCCTGATTGCTTCAATTTTTTCAAACGGCCCAAATGGTTGGTGTCAGTTTCAAAGCGTTCATAAAGCTCAACAACAAATTGGGTCCAAGAAATATACCCTTGACGGGAAGTTTTTCTCCATTGCCACCATTGCCAGCGTTCTTGATCGAGATGGAGAACACCATACCAGAGTTTGGCCAAGTCATCTGTAATGTTGTAGAGAGAGAAATAATGTTCCATTTATGTGACCCAACCAGTGGGGTCTGAGCCATCAAATTTGGTTACATCCACCCGCGGAAGGCGTATGTCCCTTTGAAAGTGATGGGGTTGAAAGGAATGGGAAGAAGTTTCACCTTCATTTTTTTTATGTGCCTCAGGAAAAGAGTCATCGGTAGGGAGCTTGAGTTTGGTGCAGAGTGATGTAAAGACAGATTCCAGTTGGGTGGTCAGTTCATGTTTGACTTCCGCCATTGCGGATTGCACGACTACATTTATGGATGCATTCATGGAGGCATCACGGGAGGCAATAGTAGCACTGAGTTGTTTCACTTCTTGTTGGGTCTCAAGTAAACCAGATTGCAGGGTGTTAAAGTGAGACTCTAGTTCTTGGTTACGGGTATGGGCCATGATGATGGGTGAACTGAAAAGGGAGCGGGCGGGGTCAAAATTTTTTGCAGAAAAATGATATGGATGAAAGTGATAAGGGAGAAGAGATAAATCTAATGGAATAGGTCTCAAATAATTGGGAAAAAATGGGTGAACTGAAAAGGGAGCGGGCGGGGTCAGAAATTTTTGCAGAAA
>ML791432.1:18832-46500 GCA_009831015.1 Picea engelmannii
CACCATTTATGGCACTCTATGGATACTACCCTCCTTCCATCACTTCTTCTCTAAAAGAAAAATCTAAGGTTCAAGCAGTGGAAGATCACATAGAGAATCACCAACAAGTTCTCCAAATCTTAAAGGACAACCTGACCATGGCATAGAATCACATGAAACAACAAGCAGATCAACATCGTAGTGAAAGAAGTTTTGAAGTAGGGGATTGGATATTTTTAAGACTACAACCACACAAACAGATGTCCCTCAAGCAAGCCAAGAAGGATAATAAATTATCACCAAAGTACTATGGTCCTTATAATGTGTTGCAAAAGATTGGTACTATGGCATACAAATTGGAGCTGCCTGCATCTTCATGAGTACACCCAGTTTTCCATGTTTCATGCTTAAAGAAGGTTATACATGACAAGATCCCAGTTCAAACTATATTTCCAGAACTTGATGAGGAAGGAAAAATCATATTGGATCCTGAAGCCATCACTGACACAAGCAATCACCAACTGAGGAATAGATCCATTTCAGAGTATTTCATTAAATGGAGGAAACTACCAGCTGAAGATTCCACTTGGGAAGATGTGTCTTTTATACAGAAGCAACCAGAGTTACTCAAGCGTTGCGGACAACACTTGTCTCAAGGGGAGGGGCATGTTAAGTCCTAATATTGGCTCATTACCCCTTAATTGGGGCATATTATATTACTAATGTTATTTTATTTATGTCGGCTTTAGGCCATTAGTTGTAATTATATCTCCTAGTCTCCTATATATACCAAGGATACATTTTCATTTTGAATCATCTTGTACTTGAACATTTAAGTGGGGTAAAAGGAGGTTTCCCCCTCGAAGAGGCTTATTATCTGAAATTATCTCTTTTTCAAAGTGTTGAGTACTTTTTTTGAGGTTTTCTATGCTATATTGATATTTGGTTCTTAACAATCACTGAAAAATAAATTCCAAAGGAACCAGGAAATAAAAATGTACAACAACAGGAGCAACAGGTACCTCAAACTCTTGCAAGTGTGGTTAGAAGATCTACCAGGTTAAGTATACCCCCTGAACGATACTCTCCTTCATTGTATTATTTATTTTTCACTGATTCTGGTGAACCAGAATGTTATGAAGAGGCAATGCAGGTAGACACCAAAAAGAAGTGGGAGCAAGGCATGAAAGAGGAAATGGATTCCTTGGAAAATAACCAGACTTGGGACTTGGTTCAGTTACCTATGGGAAAAAGAGCATTGCAAAATAAATGAGTTTACAAGTTGAAGGAAGAAGATGGAGGAGAAAAGTGGTACAAGGCTAGACTTTTTGTAAAGGGGTTTGCACAAAAGAAAGGTATAGATTTTGATGAAATATTTTCTCCTGTTGTTAAAATGACTTCAATTAGGACTATTTTAAGTCTTGTGGTAGTAGAAGATTTTCATCTTGAACAATTAGATGTAAAAACAACTTTTCTCCATGGGGATTTGGAGGAAGAGATTTATATGCAGAAACCACAGGGGTATGAGGTCAAAGGGAAGGAGAATTTGGTATGCAGGTTGAAGAAGAGCTTGTATGGCCTAAAGCAAGCTCCAAGGCAGTGGTATTTGAAGTTTGACAGGTTTATGACAGAACAGGGTTATAGTAGATGTCATTTTGATCATTGTGTTTATTTTAAAATGCTAGAAAATGGAAGCTATATTATCTTTCTATTGTATGTAGATGACATGCTTGTTGCAGGGTCTAATATGCAGGATATAAATGTTCTCAAGAAGAAATTAGCCAATTCATTTGCGATGAAGGATTTGGGTGCTGCAAAGAAAATCCTTGGCATGAGAATAACAAGAGACATAAAAAATCGCAAATTGACATTGTCTCAGGGTGAGTACACAGAGAAGGTGTTGGAGAGGTTTAGAATGAAGAATGCAAAACCAATTAATACACCTTTGGCCAACCATTTCAAATTAACTAAGGAAATGTGTCCCAAGACACAGGAGGATATAGAATACATGTCCAGGGTCCCTTATTCATCAACAATTGGCAGCTTGATGTATGCAATGGTTTGCACAAGACCATATATTGCATATGCAGTGGGAGTTGTGAGCAGGGATATGAACAATCCAAGTAAAGAACATTAGGAGGCAATAAAGTGGATTCTCAGGTATTTGAGAGGTACTGCTACTCATGCATCATGTTTTGGAGGTTCAGACACTTTTCTACAGGGATATGTTGATTCATATATGGTAGGTGATAAAGACAGTAGGAGGAGCACCACAGGGTATGTTTTTACTATAGGTGGAACAATAGTAAGTTGGATTTCGAAATTGAAAAAGGTTGTTGCACTTTCAACAACATAGGTAGAGTATGTTGCTGCTACAGAGGCTAGTAAAGAGAAGATTTGGTTATAGAGGTTTATGGAGGAATTGGGAAAGAAGCAGGAGAATAGCAGGTTGTACTGTGACAGTGAGAGTGCAATTCATATTTCAAAGAACTCAACCTTCCATTCGAATACTAAGCATATACATTTGAGGTACCACTTCATATGATCCACCTTGGAAGATGGACATTTGAAGTTGGAAAAGATACACACTAGCTAGAATCTTGCAGACATGTTAACAAAGGGAGTAACCAGAGAGAAAATCGGTTCCTGCTCAGCTTCAGTTGGTCTTCAAGAATGATGATGAAGATGAGAAATTTTCCAGGTCCAAGAAGGTTCAGATTCCATCATATACAGCAGCGGTGGAGTTGTTGAGATCAGTCTCCAAGTGGGAGATTGTTGGTTGTGGAGCTTGATTATCTTCTTGATTCACAGGTCTTGTGTTTTTCAGTCGTGTTTATACCCCATGAAGACTTTACACACCAGAAGTATGTGCACTCTTCCACGCGGGGGAGTGCAGAGGGGGGGTACCCCCTCTGCGGGGTTCGTGGGCGAAGCCCTCGAAGGAAAAATTTCCTTATAAATGTATATTGTAATTTCATTGTAAATCTGGACTGTTCATTATAAGGTCGCAGATCTAACGGTAGAAATTATGTTAGTGTTTTTTTCCCTAGAAGGAAACCCTCTGTTATGAGGGAAATGTATTGCGGCTATGCAACATAGCGAATATTGTATTCTGAGACGAGAGACTGTGAGAGAAAGAGGAGGAAGTTACAACGGGTTTGTTGTAGGTTGTATCCCTTCATATGATGGATAATAATAAAGGAAGGACCTGACAATTTCTCTAGTGGATGTATCCCACACTAGGTGAACCACGTAAATCTGTGTCTCTACTATATTGTGTATTGTCTATGTTTTGTTTCCGCATTTGTTTTATTTTATTGCTCCATGGTCCTGTTTTTTTAACATTCAATCATATGTGATTGATACTCTGCTTTCTTGTTGTCCAGGGCTGCATAGGTCCTTGGTACATTTCTGCCCATGTCCCCCACTGTTACAACTTGCTGAACATTGTGAAAAACTCTTTCTTTGTCACTTCTCTGAGGACAATCTCTAAACATATGATCACCTTTACATCCCCAACATTGAATAGGTGGCTTCCTTGGCCTTTGACCACATGTCTCAATCATTTTGGGTTCTCTAGAATTTGGTTGTCCCTAAGGATTATTTTTGAAGAATGGTACCTTAATTCCCTTCTTCCTCTGATCCATCTTGAATTTCTTCTTGTCTTCCCAAGATTTTTGGAAAGTTGGACTTGCTTTTTGTTGATCATATAGTCACTTATCTCACCTTATGGTCTCCTCCAATGTTTTGGGATCACCATATTGTATTTTGTCTCCAATGAATGGTGGAAAACCACTCAAATACATCTAAATCTTGACTGTCTCATCTTTGATGAAAGAGACATACTTCAACAATTCTAAAAACCTTCTTTCATACTCATCAATGGACATACTTCCCAGCTTGAGTTCAAATAACTCTTTCATTTTCTTATCATATTACCTCTTAGTCAAGTATTTCTTTTCAAAATACTTCTTGAACTCCCTCCAAGTAACATCTTTCTCTTTAATGTGCTGCACCTACACAAGATGATCCCACCACATGGATTCTTTACCTTTGAGTTTATAGATTCCAATTCTTCCTTCTGCATGAGAAGAATAATTATGCAATTGAAAGTACTTTCTCATGCCCCGTAGCCATGTCTCTGCATCTTCATCCTTCTTGTTCTCCCCATCAAACGTCGGAGGTTTGATTTTTTTCATTTCTCCTCGTAGCTCATCCTCCCCATACCTCTTATGCTTCCTAACAAGGGATAGACTTGATTTGTTGTGTGCTCTCTTTTTGGAATGCCTTGGGGAGTATTGGTGATGTCTGCTATCACTTTTGTTCTTCTGTGATGTCATGATTTGCTTGAGACACTCTCCTTATCCAATTTCTTTTCTATTCTTTCCAGGATATGCATCAACTTTATGTTGAATTCTCCCTATTTCTTCATGGCTTTCATGAGCTTTTTGTTATCAGCTCAGTGAGTTTGGACATATTTCTGCAACTTTTTAATAATTTTCATCATGTTTCCTTCTTTATCTATTTATTCTCCATGCCCATTGGAGTTTGATCCTTCAGCTCCCAAATGGACATCCATTCCTCTAACTTCATTTTCCAAACTGTAAGCACCCGGTGCCTCCCCCATTTCTCTGCACTATGCGACAATTCGGTTCGGTTCCAACAATTATTAATTCTACAAAATGTGCAGTCAACCGGAATTTTTTCAGTTTATATGACTTTAATAATTTTCTAGAATAAACCAATCTGATTCAATAAAAGCAATATCATATTCCATTTCCAGCGGGTCTTGGTCGGTTAAGAACCCCTCGGTCTTCTATCTCTAAGCCCCTCTCTATTTTGCAACAAATTTTCGGGCGTTATCCCCTTTTTCTTCTACCCTTGGTTTACATGGGACCACAACTGTGACCCAACACTTATGATTTGGGCACTTATCCAGAGCCTTGAAACTTCGGGCTCTGGGCTTCAAAGTTTTCCCCTTTTTTTCACTTCCCAACATCACAGAAAAATGAACTATAAAATGCGTGAAGAACGACAAATCTATGGTCCACATTCCTTCATGCACCATTTCTTCCGGAGTTTCAAGTCTTTGGATTTCAGGATATGGTGCCACGCGTCCACTGGGGCCCATGGTTTCCGTGCTTGAACTAATAAATACTACAATGTCACATCAAACTTAGTACTTTTCAAATTGCGGGGACATGGCTTGGCCGTTTTGGAGTAACTCCTCGATAGTTCCGCAATTTTCCCCACGCTAACATGTATCCCTTATGGGAAACTTTGGTTTGGATTGCAAGATCACCTTGTAGAATTATCTTTCACACAACTTCGATCTCTGCAATGCCTCCCAGCCATCGATCTTGATAGATCATGATCAAATTTAATGTGGGCCCGATCTAGCTAACTTCTTCGCCAAGCTTAATTACCTTGTGCCACCACCAGGAGCATCACATGGAAAGACACACAAATCCAACACGTGGCCCAATCAGGTGGGTGACATATGTCACATTCTAACTACATTTCTATCGTACAAAGGTTCTTAAGACACTAACATGTGGCACACATCCCATGTGTCCATGTCATCCCTAGTGATGTCATTAGGCCACGTCACTTCGGGATTTCAGGCTTCGGGAGATTTCACCTTAGCATACCCTGTTTCTCCCAAACGTCGAATTCTCTAACAAGCTGATCTGACGACACATGTCCCTTTTGATGAACGGTCTGGATGGACTCTAGACTTTGGGACTTCGGGAGTTTGTGCATCAACACACTCCATTTCGTCTGAATGTTGAATTCCCGAACAAGCTAATTTGTCGACACATGTTCCTTTCTTGGATCGACAGACAAGAAATGCACAAAGTTTGCTCTGTCTTCTCTACACATGATTGAGAGTTGTGACCTTAGCTTAAAATTTGGGCTATTATCTCACTTTGCAAGATCGAGAGTCATGGTTTAATGAACCATGAAGATCAACGACCCTGAGTGATTGCGGAAACTCAACTTTCTCACGCTTTAATTTCCTTCCCTATCTCCGCAATATGAATATGCTCGTCCGTAGTGGTATCAATATCCACCGTTGATCCGTTGATCTAGCAGGATAAATGATCCTGAGGGATTACAGAGTCTCAACTTCATATCGCTTTAATTTCCTTCCCGATCTCCGCAATGGCTCCCCACCGTCGATCTCCCTTCAATGAGATTTGATGGTCATGACTTAATATTCACTTAATCTAACGACTTATCTTTCTCTTGCCCATATCTAATGGCCCAACACCATGAATATTGTGATTTATTTCTTTGTGGCCATTTCTTAAACTTGTTACACCTCCTGTGTTCCGAACACAGTCCAATTATTCTTTCAATGTCCTTCTGGCACTCTGTACCTCAAAATTCTCTGGACTTTCTACGTCGAATTTCTCATTCATGGCCCATCTAGGTTACGAGTAGAAACCATGGGCTCTAAACCTAAGTTTTGTCCATTTCGACAACAATTCTTTTCTAAAAACAATTCTTCAGCTTCCACTAACATGGCCCATCCAGGCTCAATGTTGAAACCATGGCTTTGATACCATTTTGTAACATCCCTAGCCACCAACAGGACGGGCAACACCACTTCTTAGACATCTCTCTTAGCTCTAATACCAATTCTTAACATCCCCGAACCTAAAGCAACAGGCCAGGCCATGCCACCGAATAACCTTTATTCTTTGATACCATTTTGTAAATTTATATGCATGCATATCTAACACAAATTAATAGTTACAACATTCTGTTCATGTCACTTATTCATGCGAAAATAATCATTAAAAACATATTGATAATATATGCATACAAATGACATATTCAAACCATACACAGATTAATGCGGAAATAACAATAAGCTTACACATGCAACATATATGAAATATCCAGGCATTACTCATCAAGTTATAAAACATGTACAATTACACAACATACTAACAACATAGATTTGGTACTTATCTTTCAATATATGACCACCAATTGCGTGCAAACCTTCCACGAACCTCCCAACCTTAGACCACGCTACTCATCACACTTAGCAGTGGGTCACCCCTGAGATGGAACTAAACTCCATCGAGCAAGGGATTCCTAGGCTAGGCAAGGGAAACAAGAAAGTCACACAGGTCAACAACAAGGATTATCTCCCAGGTCCAACTCACACTGACAACCTACAACCTCTCATTCCCCACATGTCTATCCCACCCCAGGAACTGTGCCCCTTCTCTGCTCAACAGTCCTTCAACTACCCCACTTACCTTCCAAGGCTTCAGCAATAGGCCGAAAAAGAATTCTCTGAGCATTATAGCTACAGTTGGGCTCCCTCTGGGAATCCACTTCCCCAACAACCTCTCACCTGGAGAGAGTTGCTTGCAGGCCTGAAAACCTGCTTCTTCAGTCCACGGGCCTAACAACCCACCTTTGCAAACCACAGGCCTGAAAACCTACTTCTTTAGTCCAACTTCTAAGTCAATTCCTGAAAAGGTGATGGAAACAACAAAGCTCAGTAAGAACAGACGATGACATCAAGTAGGGATGATTTTAAGGATGAAAATTTATTTTAAAATGTAGAAACCTTAGCCAATATTACTAATCCTTCGTATGTCAACTATAAATATTTGGCGATATTTTAAAAAAAATATTCAAAATTATAAGTATTTTATATAGTTTTTATAAAATTTTGGAGATTTTTAAGGTAAAATAATTTTATCCTATAGAATTTGGGAGAATCATTTTTAAAATAACGAATCTCGTCTTTGGAAAAACCATGGAAAATTAGCCCATGAGAGAAATTTATCCCCTAAAATCATCCCTGGTGCCAGCAAGCCACACTCAGTCAAGGAACTGCGTGGGCTACAACAACCAACAATTATGACACAACACAACTCAGACAGTTACGGGGTGCGTGCTTGTTTAGAGGTTGACAATGGAGATGATGATGGCTTAGTATGTGAGTCTGTGGGTGAATTGGGTAGGGTGATAGACTTGCGAGAAGTCGAGGGTCGTGAGAATGGCGAGGAGGAGGAACTCCCAACGAGTTGACTTTCCCAGCTATAAACTGCATGCGCCCAGGTTGACACCTGTCTTCCTGAAGCCACATGAGTTCCAAACACTCATTCCCTTTCCAGGAACTTAGGACAACACCTATCATTTCCACCTTAGCCTTTAGGAAATAATAATAAAATATTATTCCCTTAGAGATAAGCCCTCTATCTTAGTCCCTAGGCCTAAACACTTATCCCCCTCCCTTACCCTACCTAGTGGATCTTACACTACTAGTACATATTGGAAAATTTTCAACGTTCTATTTGCAACGTTATGGACAAAATTGGCCATACTTTCGAAAAATAGAGGAAATTTTAATTTTTTTTCTCCATATTGCCCGATAATCTCGCAAGTGCGACGTAATACAAACACATGTATCTATTGAGACAAAGACGTCTCAATTGTGATGCCATTGGATTTTCGTCTCTCTTGCGATGTTGGTAAAATAGTCATCGCAGTTGTGACGTTATGGAAACTAGGTTTTCCCCCTCCCAACGGTCACCTAGTATTTGACCAAGTCAAATTTGACTTCATCAACTATCGTCGAGATTGCGACACTATAAAATCTATAAATATGTTGCATTCTACGTATGTTGCGACAAGTTTTCTATAATAACAACACTTCAAAAAGGGTTTAAGTGGGTATTCTTGGCGAACAAAAAACATGTATTTTTTTTCAGTATATGTCTGTGGGGAAGAATGTCAGAAAACATTAGAGCTGAGAAAAGAATTAAAGAGGGTGAAATGGTGACGGTAAATGTTATTTCTCTTGCAAAAATTGTTGTACTAGACGTCCTGAAAGAGTTTTAACAACAACAACTAAAAAACATTGTAGAAAATATGGGCACATGGATGGGGGATCAAAAGAATATCGTCCCATGGTAATTAGCTATATATACATTCATTATCTATTTTAATATTTATTGTATTCTCAAACTGTTATATTGTTTTATACATGCACTAATTTTTCATGATTGTTTGTAATTAAAGAGTTACATTTTCCCCCTAACTTTATGGACAGAGCACCAAGTATTAGCAGAAATGATGTTGCAGTACAAGATGAAGAACTTGAAGCAGATAATGAAGATCAAGTTAATGATCCCATTGAAGTAGATGACAATAATAACATAGTTCATGATGATGGGACAAATCAAATGATCCAAGAATTATTTGGTCATCCAGATGAGGATCATGAGGACAGTAGTGATGGTATTTATGATAAACCTCTGATTTAAAAGGCAAATAAACAACTTTATAAAGGGTCAAGATCAAATCTTCTCTCGACTACATTGTTGCTGGTGAAATTGAAAGTTACGAATCATTTTTCAAACACTTGTATGACACAGATCCTAAGGTATGTAATATGTTTCTTCACATCTACATAAAGGTTGACTTTTCCCCATTTTTTTTTAGTGTTAATTAATGTGTAAAGTAAAAATGAAATATTTACAATTACTATTCTTTACATTAACTATTTATTTTTTACGTTTTAGATTGTTAGGTGAATTTTTGTTACTCATCAAATATTTTACCTTGCACATATCGAGATTTACATGACATTATGAAAGACATTGGAATGGAGTATCAAAGTATAGATGTGTGTCCTGATGATCATATTATATATTATGGAAAACATGCGTCGAAAACAAAATGCCTGGTATGTGGTATCAATAGATATCGAACCGATCAAGTAACAAAAATGGTCCCTCGAAAGGTTCTCCGACATATTCCCATAATTCCACGTTTGTGATTGTTCAGGTGCCAAAGCATAGCATAGTTTATGGATTACCATGCACAAAAGAGAATTGAAGATGGTGTTCTTCAAATGCCTATAGATGGTTATGCATTTAAGGAAATTGTTGCAAAATGGCCAGAATTTACAGATGAACCTCATAATGTTAGGATTTCATTGACAACTGACAATGTTAATCCATTTGGAGAGTTTCGATCTGTTTACTCAGTGTGGCCTATTTTTGTTATCAACAATAACATTCCTCCTTGGATGTTAATAAAGAGGGAGCACATAATGTTGACAATGATTATTCCAGGTATTTGTTTACATTAATTTTTCGAATTTTTCATTTTTCATTTTTCTCTTTTTTTGCATAACATATTTTATTTATTTATTTATGTATATATACATACCATGGTAGTAATTTTGTGTAATTTCAAACAATTAGGTAAGTACCAAGTTAAAGATATGAATGTATATATCGAGCCTCTTATCGACGAGCTACTAAAGTTATGGGAGGGAATCACTATGTATGACATCTATAAACCAATTAGGCATAAGATATTTCAATGTCGTGGAATACTTTTATGGACAATTCACAATGCCCCAAGACTAACACATTTTTGTGGTATGTAACATTCCATATTGCACGCTTGAATAGTATATAATTAATTGAATATATCATGCATGTTGTTTAAATAATCATTTTGTATATATATTAATAATTCACATTAATCCGTCTGTTGCAGGTCTTCAAACAAAGGGTAAATTTGCATGTCCAGTTTATGGTCCTAAGATGAAATTTCGTCTGTCAAAAWTTTTAGGAAAGGAGGTGTTTGATGAGTATAGACACTTCCTCTCTAAGAACCATAAGTATCGTACTACTGAAAAATATATTTTCAATGGGAAACAAGAGACTGGACTAGAACCACAAAGAATGACACCTCGCTTATGGAAGTTGGCATATGAAAGAATTAATCCTCGAGGTACACATTTTTTTTATGTATCGTAAATGGAATCATGTTTTGAAATTTTATTTTAATTATTCATTTTATTTTTACCGCATTTGATAAATAGTTTTCTAATTTTTTTTATGCTTCATCAATGTCGTCGTCGTGAAGGTAGTAATAATGGGCTTCCACGAGGAATGAAATGTTATCCCACTCAATTCATGAGGTTTCCTTACTAAAAGGACCTAAAAACAGTTCATTTATTTGATACAATGCATATTGGGAAGAATGTGATAGAAACATTATGGCGAATCATAGATGACAGGAGGGATACAAAAAAATTCTCAAAATTTGTAATGACATTCGGGAAGCCAATCATGCAATGCAAAGTGTGATCAGATCAAATAAATATGGAGACCAAAATAACATTCCATGGTTATTAACAGAGCAACAAAGTATTGGATTACTGAGGGGGAGGGGGGGTGAATCAGTAATAGTGTAATTAAAATCCTTTTTCTCCAACTAATCCAAGTGTTATATCAATGTAGAATTATTATCCAATAATGAGCAATAAGAAATGAACAATCACACACATACACAATACACCAGTGTTTTACGTGGAAACCCAAATTGGGAGAAAACCATAGAATGATTTTTCTTATATGTCTTGAAGAATTACATTCATTGGAAGCACCAACTTCCTTTGTTTTCCAGTTGAAACTGGAAGGAGGCTCTAACCCCCTAGTTTCTCAAGCTACAACTTGAGGTAAGCTCCAAATCCCAAATTATCTGCCTACAACCAGAAGGAGGCTACAACCCTCTAAGTTCTCTGGCTACAACAGGAAGGTGGCTACAACCACCTGTCCTTGCCCCGTCCAACCACCCTGAAGTATAAGTAGAATGATGGAACCATTGTCAATCTGTCACTGTGAGATATACAGTTGTACAAGTGTAACCACCTATACCATTGACCTATATCCAATCTATACAACTTCCCTGTAATCAATATGTACATGAACTGAACATGTATACTCTTATTTATTCTCTCCAAGTAGCTTCCTTAAGAACATCTTCTAGGTCACTTTGCCCACTTTCCTTATTTTTGGGTTAACTCACTTCTAATTTCTCCATTAAATTTATTATTTAAATAATTTATTTTGTATTCACTTTGAATTATAGTTCACTCATCACTTCACTTTATTATTTACCTTTAAAAAATCTTAAACCACTTTGATTACTTTGACCTTTTGGGGCTTCTAGATGACATATGAGGGTCCTCCAACTTCGTAAGGCCATAACTCTCAAACCGTGAGGAGTTATGTGACGTTCCACATACCAACCGAAATGGAATGAAATGTACTATCCATATAGAATAGTATTACCTGAAAATATATCAAAACTCATACCTTTATCCATCAAACAAGCTTGTGTCCATTACCCAAACCTGGGTTCTCCAACTTCTCATGGCCATAACTCTCTAACCATGAGGAGTTATGTGACGCTCCACATGCCACCAGAAATGGAATGACAAGAACTATCCATATAGGATAGTTTCACTGACAAATTCATTGGAATTCATATCATTATTCCACAAATAAGCATGGGTTATCTAACCATACTTCTAGGATAACTCAATCCGCAAAGCGTCTTCCCGTGAGGGCTTTCACCATAAGGGGACCACTTTGGAGTTCATCCATTTATACTTATTATCAACCATGACAAGACAATAACGATTCATCTTCACATCAAACAATATTGGGTCCATTGCCCAACCTTTGTGCTATGGGGATTTCTTCAAGGGTTGAAATCAATGACAACCAACCTTAATCGACAAATTGAACATGTATCTACAAAAATTACAACAGATACATGACCTGTAGTGTTGCAGCCCGCATATGTATGTGCCCTATCTATTATGCAGCCCGTGTATGTATGCTACCAAACTGTTATGCAGCATGCGTATGCCTTTTGAAAACTAGGGTTTCCTTTTTTTTAAAACTTTTGACCTTCAGTAAATTCTTTCACATAGATGTGTAACCTGTCACTATATCCAGACTGTAACTGTAACCTGTGCATGCATCCTCATATATAACCTTTACTCAAGGAAAGTATGTCTCTCTCTAGTCATGTGTCATATAGGTATGTGTAATCATGAACAAGTATAATATCCCTCACATGATTTTACTCATCAACCCCTTTATGATATTCAGTCTCTCAATACATAAACTACTACACAAATACAATCTCTCAACTATGTACCATAAAAACCCTTATCCATATGCCAAGAAATACAATATGTGCCTCACAAGAAGTATCAATGATGAACATACCAGCACTGTAATTCTGTAGATCTGACTTATGCAGAAGATCACATGTAGCCACTAGTCTTTCTAGAGTGAATCCTCAAATCTCCATTGCCATTCCTCATGCATACATCAAAATCCAACTATTCATAGAAATAAGACATACCTTTTGAACCAAAGGATGGATCAGTTTACATTAACTATTTATTTTTATGTTTTATATTGTTAGGTGAATTTATGTTACCCTCGTCAAATATTTTACCTTTCACATATCGAGATTTACATGCCATTATGAAAGACATTGGAATGGAGTATCAAAGTATAGATGTATGTCCTGATGATCATATTATATATTATGTAAAACATGCGTCGAAAACAAAATGCCTGGTATGTGGTATCAGTAGATACCGAACCGATCAAGTAACAAAAATGGTCCCTCAAAAGGTTCTCCGACATATTCCCATAATTGCACATTTGCAGTGACTGTTCAGGTGCCAAAGCATAGCACAGTTTATGGATTACCATGCACAAAAGAGAATTGAAGATGGTGTTCTTCGAATGCCTATAGATGGTTATGCATTTAAGGAAATTGTTGTAAAATGGCCAGAATTTACAGATGAACCTCATAATGTTAGGATTTCATTGACAATTGACAGTGTTAATCCATTTGGAGAGCTTCAGTCTGTTTACTCAGTGTGGCCTATTTTTGTTATCAACAATAACATTCCTCCTTGGATGTTAATAAAGAGGGAGCACATAATGTTGACAATGATTATTCCAGGTATTTGTTTACATTAATTTTTCGAATTTTTCATTTTTCATTTTTCTCTTTTTTTGCATAACATATTTTATTTATTTATTTATGTATATATACATACCATGGTAGTAATTTCGTGTAATTTCAAACAATTAGGTAAGTACCAAGTTAAAGATATGAATGTATATATCGAGCCTCTTATCGACGAGCTACTAAAGTTATGGGAGGGAATCACTATGTATGACATCTATAAACCAATTGGGCATAAGATATTTCAATGTCGTGGAATACTTTTATGGACAATTCACAATGCCCCAGGACTAACACATTTTTGTGGTATGTAACGTTCCATATTGCACGCTTGAATAGTATATAATTAATTGAATATATCATGCATGTTGTTTAAATAATCATTTCGTATATATATTAATAATTCACATTAATCCGTCTGTTGCAGGTCTTCAAACAAAGGGTAAATTTGCATGTCCAGTTTGTGGTCCTAAGATGAAATTTCGTCTGTCAAAAWTTTTAGGAAAGGAGGTGTTTGATGAGTATAGACACTTTCTCTCTAAGAACCATAAGTATCATACTACTGAAAAATATCGTTTCAATGGGAAACAAGAGACTGGACTAGAACCACAAAGAATGACACCTCGCCTATGGAAGTTGGCATATGAAAGAATTAATCCTCGAGGTACAGATTTTTTTTATGTATCGTAAATGGAATCATGTTTTGAAATTTTATTTTAATTATTCATTTTATTTTTACCGCATTTGATAAATAGTTTTCTAATTTTTTTTATGCTTCATCAATGTCGTCGTTGTGAAGGTAGTAATAATGGGCTTCCACGAGGAATGAAATGTTATCCCACTCAATTCATGAGGTTGCCTTACTATAAGGACCTAAAAATAGGTCATTTATTTGATACAATGCATATTGGGAAGAATGTGATAGAAACATTATGGCGAATCATAGATGGCATGAGGGATACAAAAAAATTCTCAAAATTTGTAATGACATTCGGGAAGCCAATCATGCAATGCAAAGTGTGATCAGATCAAATAAAGATGGAGACCAAAATAACGTCCCATGGTTATTAATAGAGAAACAAAGTATTGGATTACTGAGGGGGGGGGGGTGAATCAGTAATAGTGTAATTATAATCCTTTTTCTCCAAATAATCCAAGTGTTATATCAATGTAGAATTATTATCCAATAATGAGCAATAAGAAATGAAAAATCACACACATACACAGTACACCAGTGTTTTACGTGGAAACCCAAATTGGGAGAAAACCACAGAATGATTTTTCTTATATGTCTTGAAGAATTACATTCATTGGGAGCACCAACTTCCTTTGTTTTCCAGTTGAAACTGGAAGGAGGCTCTAACCCCCTAGTTTCTCGGGCTACAACTTGAGGTAAGATCCAAATCCCAAATTATTTGGCTACAACCAGAAGGAGGCTACAACCCCCTAAGTTCTCTGGCTACAATAGGAAGGTGGCTACAACCACCTGTCCTTGCCCTGTCCAACCACCCTGAAGTATAAGTAGAATGATGCAACCACTGTCAATCTGTCACTGTGAGATATACGGTTGTACAAGTGTAACCACCTATACCAGTGACCTATATCCAATCTATACAACTTCCCTGTAATCAATCTGTACATGAACTGAACATGTATACTCTTGTTTATACTCTCCAAGTAGCTTCCTTAAGAACATCTTCTAGGTCACTTTGCCCACTTTCCTTATTTTCGGGTTAACTCACTTCTAATTTCTCCATTAACTTTATTATTTAAATAATTTATTTTCTATTCACTTTGAATTATAGTTCACTCATCACTTCACTTTATTATTTACCTTTAAAAAATCTTAAACCACTTTGATTACTTTGACCTTTTGGGGCTTCTAGATGACATATGAGGGTCCTCCAACTTCATAAGGTCATAACTCTCAAACCGTGAGGAGTTATGTGACGTTCCACATACCACCCAAAATGGAATGACATGTACTATCCATATAGAATAGTATTACCTGAAAATATATCAAAACTCATACCTTTATCCATCAAACAAACTTGGGTCGATTACCCAAACCTAGGTTCTCCAACTTCTCATGGCCATAACTCTCTAACCGTGAGGAGTTATGTGACGCTCCACATACCACCAGAAATGGAATGACAAGAAATATCCATATAGGATAGTTTCACTGACAAATTCATTGGAGTTCATATCATTATTCCACAAATAAGCATGGGTTCTCTAACCATACTTCTAGGATAACTCAATCCGCAAAGCGTCTTCCCGCGAGGGCTTTCACCATAAGGAGACCACTTTGGAGTTCATCCATTTATACTTATTATCAACCATGACAAGACAATAATGATTCATCTTCACATCAAACAATATTGGGTCCATTGCCCAACCTTTGTGCTATGGGGATTTCTTCAAGGGTTGAAATCAATAACAACCAACCTTAATCAACAACCTGAACATGTATCTACAAAAATTACAATAGATACATGACCTGTAGTG
Organism: Picea engelmannii; assembly: GCA_009831015.1. Taxonomy (NCBI): domain Eukaryota; kingdom Viridiplantae; phylum Streptophyta; class Pinopsida; order Pinales; family Pinaceae; genus Picea; species Picea engelmannii. The sequence goes on from ML791432.1 coordinate 35,156, forward strand.
TTGCACCCCGCATATGTATGTGGCCTATCTGTTATGCAGCCCGTGTATGTATGATACCAAACTGTTATGCAACATGTGTATGCCTTTTGAAAACTAGGGTTTCCTTTTTTTTTAAACTTTTGACCTTCTGTAAATTCTTTCACATAGATGTGTAACCTGTCACTATATCCAGACTGTAACTGTAACCTATGCATGCATCCTCATATATAACCTTTACTCAAGGAAAGTATGTCTCTCTCTAGTCATGTGTCATATAGGTAACATTGTAATCATGAACAAGTATAATATCCCTCACATGATTTTACTCATCAACCCCTTTATGATATTCAGTCTCTCAATACATAAACTACTACACAAATACAAGCTCTCAACTATGTACCATAAAAACCCTTATCCATATGCCAAGAAATACAATATGTGACTCACAAGAAGTATCAATGATGAACATACCGACACTGTAATTCTGTTGATCTAACTTATGTAGAAGATCACATGTAGCCACTAGTCTTTCTAGAGAGAATCCTCAAATCTCCATTGCCATTCCTCATGCATACATCAAAATCCAACTATTCATAGAAATAAGGCATACCTTTTGAACCAAAGGATGGATCTGATGTATCTGAGCACTTTATACCTTCCTGGGATCTTGATCTCATAATATAGAACCTTTGCATCTTCATCTTCTCAAGTTCCCATGACTTTATCAGCATGTACGCTCCATATACACAGACAGCCTATGTATACACACCCTATACACAGACAACCTACATGGATCTGCTGTATTGTATGCACCATATACACAGACAACTCGTGTATACACACCCTATACATAGACAACCCATGTACACACTAGAAAATAGGGTTTTCTGTAAATCCAAAATTTCTCCGTCAACCCTTCGTGCTACCTCAGACGTTCGCCACTCCAGATGTATCCACAAGTATTTACAAGAAGATTTACACAAGAAAATAGATATACAATATGTACAAGTGTGTTTTATGAGTGAACTTTGTCTCTTATTTATATATTCATGTATCCTTACACTTTCCTTATTTTAGGGCTTCTTCATTTAAAACAATTTCTTTTTGCAAAGCACTTTGACTCTTGGGGGCTTTTATAAGACTCAAGAGGGTTCTCCAACTTCACATGGTCATAACTCTCTAACCGTGAGGAGGTATGTGATGTTCCACATACCACTAGAAACAACATGACAAGCACTATCCATCCAGGATGATTTAACTCACAAATTCACTATCCTTCATCTCATTATTCCTCAAATTAGCATGGGTTCTCTTACTCCGCAAAGTGTCTTCCCGTGAGGGCTTTCGCCATAAGGGGAATACTTTGGAGTTCATCCATTTTTACTTCTTATCAACCATGACAAGACAATAATGAGTCATATTTACACCAAACAATATTGGGTCCATTACCCAAACCTTGTGCTACGAGGATTTCTTCAAGGGTTGAAATCAATGACAACCAAACTTAATCAAAAATCTCACCCTTTGGCATTGATGGCAACACTCTGATGCAAGAATGAAATCATATCACTCATGCTCCCCCTGGTACCATTGCTTTGTCCTTTGTATCTGATAAATATGCTCCCCCTGGAACCATGCCTTTTCCCTCTGCCTCTGTCCTCTGCATCTGATAAATCTCTCCCCCTTTGTCATCAATGACAAAGGTATATTTCCATCCGGGGTTGCTCCCCCTGACTGAACTTTCCTATTATGGTTCTTCCTTGTGTAAATCTAAGACATATAAGATAATCATTAAAAAAACATTCATTTTGGAGTAGAAATAACTCCAAGTTTCTGGCGAAGATATTCAAAGGATTCACATGGAAGTGGTTTTGTGAATATGTCTGCCACTTGTTCTTTTGTGCCCACATGCTCAACCCTGATATTGTTTTCTGCAACCTGCTCCCGTAGAAAGTGATACTTGATTGGAATGTGCTTCATCTTGGAGTGCATCACCGGGTTCTTCGAGATACTGATGGTGCTTGTATTATCACAATAGATTGGAATGGGCTCATCATACTCAACCTGTATATCTGTTAGAGTTTGTTTCATCCAAAGAACATGTGTACAAAATGATGTTGCTGCAATATACTCTGCCTCAGCTGTAGATAGAGATATTGATGATTGTTTCTTGCTTAGCCATGATACTAAAGACTCACCCAAGTAGAACACTGCTCCACTGGTGCTTCATCAGTCATCAATACAACCTTCCCAATCTGCATCTGTGTAGGCAATAAGTGATATATCCTTTTTTTTTTGGATACCATAATCCAAACTCTTATGTTCCTTTGAGATATCTGAAAATCCTCTTCACTGCTAACACATGTGACTCCTTTGGTGTTACTTGAAATCATGTCACCTGTCCAACTGCCTGCATTACATCTAGTATAGATGTTGTCACATATAGTAGGATGCCAATCATGACCTATATTTCCTCTGATCTATAGACTTTGAATCATCATCTTTTCTCAACTTGCAACATGTTTGCATGGGAGTGATAATTGGTTTGCAATCTTCCATTCTGAACCTCTTTATCATTTATTTGATATACTTGGTTTGAGAAATAAAGATTCCTTGGTTGCTTTTACATATCTGAATTCCAAAAAAGAAGGATAGTTCTCCAAGTAACGACATTTCAAATTCATTTTGCATATCTTTTGCAAATTTATAGCTTAACCTATCATCATCACTACCAAAAATCATATAATCAACATAAACTTCAATTAATAAAATATTACCTTGACATACCTTGATGTAGAGGTTGTTGTGTGCACTTCCTTTTCTGAACCCTGCCTGCTGCAGATACTTATCCAGTCTAGAGTACCATGCTCTAGGAGCCTTTTTTAGACCATACAAGGCCTTCTTTAATTTACACACATAATCTGTGTTCTCTGACAATTGAAATCCTTCTGGTTGTTCAATGTAGACTTATTATTCAAGTTCCCCATTTAGAAAAGATGATTTTACGTCCATCTGATATACTTTAACATTTTTGGAGCATGCATAGGCTAAAAGCAACCAAATTGCTTCCATTCTGGCAACTAGGGAAAATGTCTCTTCAAAGTCAATTCCTTCAATCTGTGCATATCCTTTACATACCAATCTAGCTTGGTTCCTTGTAACTTGTCCATCTTCATTTAATTTATTCCTGAAAACCCATTTTGTGCTGATCACATTCTTATTCTTTGGTCTTGGAACCAGTTCCCAAGTGTCATTTTTCTCTATTTGATCCAATTCTTCATTCATGGCTTTATTCCAAAATTCATCCTTGTTGTCTTCTTCAAAACAGTTTGGCTCAATTGTAGATAAGAGTGCTAGGTTTGTTTGTTCCGGTGAATGGATTTTTCTTCTAGTCTCAACTCCTGCATCTTTGTTTCCAATAATCTGATCTGAAGGATGATTCTTCTATATTCGTTTTCTAGGTGTCTTTGGAGATACTTGTTGAACTTTCTCTTATGTTTCTGTCATATTCTCTTCATCTTCCTCTTCTACTTCTTCGAAAAGTTGTTCCATTGATTTGTTTTCTTCTTCCTTTGATTATGGTATTGCCTGTTTCATCAATTGTTACGTTGATGCTTTCCACAACTTTGTTCAATCTTAGATTATAACACTTGTATGCTTTCCTTGTACTTGAGTAACCAACATGTACTCCTTTATCCACATGAGAGTCAAACTTTCCCATTCTTCCATCTTCTCTTTTGATGTAGCATTTGCTTCCAAAAACTCTGAAGTTCTTCACATTTGTCGGTCTTCCTTTCCATAGTTCGTAGGGAGTTTTATTAGTGTTGTTTCTGAGCATTACTCTGTTTTGAATGTGAATTGTTGTATTCACTTCCCGTGTCCAAAATATATCTATCAATTTGGAATCCATTAGCATTTTTCGAGCCATTTCTTGTACTGTCATGTTCTTTCTTTCAACAACTCCATTATGTTGAGTTGTCTTAGCAACATAGAATTGCCTTTTTATTCCATGAATGCTGCAGTAGTCCATAAATTCCTTTGAAGTGAAATCTCCTCCATTATCAGATCTCAAGCATTTGATTCTTGAATCCATCTCATTTTCAACCATTTCCTTGTAGATCTTGATTTTTTCAAAAGATTACGACTTGTTCTTGAGAAACCAAACTGTAGTCATTCTTGTATAATCGTCAACTAATAACATAAAGTATCTCTCACCTTTTAATCCCTTTGTTGTAGTTGGTCCAACTAGATCAGTATGCACACTTTCCAGTGGTCTTGTTGTTGAATATTCCTTTGATTTGAACCTGGTCTTTGTTTGCTTTCCTTGTTGACAATGCTTGCATAAAGTGTTGGTTGGTTTCGTGATCTGGGCCATTTCTTTGACTGCTTCTCTTTTGTCGACTTTGACAAGGTTATCAAAATGCATGTGACATATTCTTATGTGCCATAGCCATCTTTCATCTTCCTTTCCTAGACAACACTTTTCATTTCCAATTTCACTTAGCACATATATGTTGTTTGAAGTTCTTGCAGCTGTATCGACCAATTTCCCTTGAACCTTCTCTTCTTCTCTCACACTTTTGTGAATCGAAATTAAATTTATGACCTTGGTCACACATTTGACTTACACTTAGAAGATTATGTTTCATATCTTCTAATAGTAGAACATTTTGTGCCTTTTTATTCTTATTCCCAATTCAGACTGTGCCTTCTCCAATGATTTTGGCTGAATTATCATTTCCAAAGGAGAGTGGTCCATTTCTTTCCTTTCACAATGTAAGAAATTTGTCTCTATCACCTGTCATGTGTTTTGAACACCCACTGTCAACATACCAACCGTGTTTCTTCTTCTTAGCTTGTAGAGTGGCTGTGCATTCTTCATTTCTATACTGATCTTTCTTTCTCAGCCATGTCATTTTCTGAGGTTCTTGTCTGTGACTGTTTTTATTCTGTTGAGGTTCTTTAGGAGGGACTGTCATTCTGCAATATTTGGCCACATGTCCAAAATTGTTACATTTGTAAAATTCCACTTCAATGCTCAAAGATTCAAACCTGTTGTAACTTCTTCTTTGTGTTTCACTAGGTCTTCTTGAGTAACCCCTTTGTGTATGACTCTCAAAGTTGTTATTGTTCCTGTTGTTAGCTCTGCAATTCACATCTTTATGTCCAAAATTATTACATGCATAACATAAACCAAAAAATATAGTTTGATACCTGGGAGTTTAAGATCTTCTGAAAGAAGGTGCTCTTATGAATCCTTCTTCTTCTTGAGGCCTATATGTCTGTTGTTGATTCTAAAATCTAAATCTTCTTGGTGGAGGAGTGTCCCTATAATCTTCCTTGTATATATTCATATCCCCTTTTATTGTTTCTACATAGCTTTTTGGATTTGTTTCTTGCTCTGTTGTTTTGTATCTTGATCCCTTTTATATCTAATTGTATCCAAGTCCAGACTTGTCAAGATGAGATTTTTTACTGTTGATGATGTCATTAAGAACTTTTGATCTATTCTGCATATTTTTTTTTTCAATATCCTTTCTTAGTGTGACAGTCTCTGCTTCCAAGTTTCCAATGATCTTGTCCTTTTATTCTAGTTGTTCTTTGAGTTCTTCTTCAATTCTTTTATCTTCTTCTATTTGAACCTTGAATCTTGTGATCATTTGTTCTAGTTCTTGAGTGTCCTTTTTATTGTCTAGTTTTGCTTGTAGTTTCTTGTTTTTCTTCTTTTCTCTTTTCATAACTTCTATGGCACACATTAATTCTTCTCGATAGTTAAATTTTGCCTCTTCAATTTCATCTTCGAATTCTTCATATCCTTCTTCGTCTTCTTTATATTCTTCTTCGGAGTCTTCTCTGTCAGAATCTTTTACTGCCATGAATAGAACTCTTCCTGTCTCACTGTCACTGATTTCATCTTCATCTGATAATGATATGTCTTCTTTGATGCATAATATTTTCTTGAAATCTTTCTTTGTAGTTATTTTGCCTTTATATGTGTGTTTGCCTTTTGAGTAACCTTCATCATTTCTATTTTTCTTATGAGAACATTTGTTAGAAAAATGACCAATACCATCACAAGTAAAACAAATTAAAGGAAGATTACCTCTATACCTACCATTGGTTCCATTGTTCAGTGTTTTGACAAAGTTGGCCACTTCTTCATCATCTTTTGAGACGTCGCTGCTACTGCTATATTCTTCTTGTTCCTTTTTCTTTTTCTTTGATCTTTTGGATGCTTTGAAGGATGCTTCTTTTACATATGGATTTTCCTATTCAATTCTCATTTCATATGCTATGAATATTCCATGCAGTTCATCCATGCTTATTGAGTTCAGATCCAATCTTTCTTCTAGTGTTGATATCTCAGGGTTGAATCTCATAGGAAGAGATCTTAGTACCTTTTGAACAATTACAGATTCTTCGATTTCTTCTCCCAATCCTATGATTACATTCACTGTTTCGTCAACTCTTAAGAAGCAGGCTGGACTATTCTCATCTTCCTTCATTTTTGGTTGTTTGAACTGACCTCTGTAAGTTTGAAGTTTTGTTGCTTTTTCTTTTGTAACTCCTTCATAAATATTTCGAAGTTTGTCCCAAATCTCTTTAGCGGATTTACAATGTGCAACTTTGGTGGATACTGTTTCACTGAGACCATTCAAAAGTGCATTTGTAGCTTTGGAATTATTCTAACCAAGTTTCACTGCTTTTTCATTTGTTGGTGGAACTGTTGGTACTATGTATCCATCTACAATTGATTGCCAAATTTCAAACCCTTGTTCCTGTATATATGTCTTCATCCTTATGCTCCAAAAAACATACTTTTGTTCATCAAAGTGTGGTATTCCATTTTTATTTGAGTTGGTACTCTCCATGATCTACCTTTCAGTGGTTAAACTGATTTTTGAAGGAACCAACTCTGATTCCAATTGTTGGATTACTGAGCGAGGGGTGGGGGGAGGTGTGAATCAGTAATAGCGTAATTATAATCCTTTTTCTCCAAATAATCCAAGCGTTATATCAATGTAGAATTAGTATCCAATAATGAGAAATAAGAAATGAAAAATCACACACATTCACAGTACACCAGTGTTTTATGTGGAAACCCAAATCAGGAGAAAACCACAGAATTATTTTTCTTATATGTCTTGAAGAATTAAATTCATTGGAAGCACCAACTTCCTTTGTTTTCTAGTTGCAACTGGAAGGAGGCTCCAACCCCCTAGTTTCTTAGGCTACAACCTGAGGGAAGCTCCAACTCCCCAATTCTCTGGCTACAACTAGAAGGAGGCTACAACCCCCTAAGTTCTCCGGCTACAACCGGAAGGTGGCTACAACCACCTGTCCTTGCCCTGTCCAACCGCCCTAAAGTATAAGTAGAATGATGGAACCACTGTCAATCTGTCACTGTGAGATATATTGTTGTACAACTGTAACAACCTGTACTGCTAACCTGTATCCAACCTGTACAACTTCCCTGTAATCAATCTGTACCTGAACTGAACATGTATCTACAAAAATTACAATAGATGTGTGACCTGTAATGTTGCAGCCTGTGTATGTACGTGCCCTATCTATTATGCAGCCCATGTATGTATGCTACCAAACTGTTATGCAGCCTGCGTATGCCTTCTGAAAACTAGGGTTTCCTTTTCTTGAAAACTTCTGACCTTCTGTAACTTCTTTCGCATAGATCTGTAACCTATCACTATATCTAGAATGTAACTATACCCTATGCATGCATCCTCATATATAACCTTTACTCAAGGCAAGCATGTATTTCTCTAATCATGTGTCATATAGGTATGTGTAATCATGAACACGTATAATATCCCTCACATGATTTTAGTCATAAACCCCTTTCTAATATTCAGTCTCTCAATACATCAACTACTACACAAATACAATCTCTCAACCATGTACCATAAAAACCCTTAGCCATATGCCAAGAAATACAAGATGTGACTCACAAGAAGTATAAATGTTGAACATACCAGCAATGCAATTCTGTAGATCTGACTTATGCAAAAGATCACTTGTAGCCACTAGTCTTTCTAGAGAGAATCCTCAAATCTCCATTGTCATTCCTCATGCATACCTAAAAATCCAACTATTCATAGAAATAATACATACCTTTTGAACCAATGGATGGATCTAATGTATTTGAGCACTTTAGACCTTCCTGGGAGTTTGATCTAAGAATATAGAACCTCTTCATCTTCATCTTCTCAAGTTTCCATGACTTTATCAGCATGTTCGCTCCCTATACATAGACAAGCCATGTATACGCACACTATACACATACAACCCACATGGATCTGATGTATTGTATGCTCCCTATACACAGACAACTTGCGTATACGCACCCTATACACAGACAGCCCGCATACACACCAAAAAATAGGATTTTCTGTAAATCCAAGAATTTCACCGTCAACCCTTCTTGCTACCTCAGACGTTCGCCACTTCAGATGTATCCACAAGTATTTACAAGAATATTTACACAAGAAAATAGATATACAATATGTACAAGTGTGTTTTATGAGTGAACTTTGTCTCTTATTTATATCTTCAAGTAGCCTTACACTTTCCTTATTTTAGGGCTTCTTCATTTAAAATAATTTCTTTTTGCAAAGAACTTTGACTCTTGGGGGCTTCTATAAGACTCATGAGGGTTCTCCAACTTCATATGGTCATAACTCTCTAACCGTGAGGATTTCTATGACGTTCCACATACCACCAGAAATGGAATCACAAGAACTATCCATATAGTATAGTTTCACTCACAAATTCACTGTCCTTTATCTCATTATTCCTCAAAGAAGCATGGGTTCTCTCACTCCGCAAAGCGTCTTCCCGTGAGGTCTTTCACCATAAGGGGACCACTTTGGAGTTCATCTATTTTTACTTCTTATCAACCATGACAAGAGAATAATGAGTCATCTTTACATAAAACAATCTTGGGTCCATTACCCAAACCTTGTGCTACAGGGCTCTCTTCAAGGGTTGACATCAGTGACAACCAACCTTAATCAACACAAAGCAATGGTGTAAAAGAGTTCATTCAAAAAATTGAATTTCCCACAGGTTTTGGTTCAAACATAAAGAATATATTAACGAAGAAAGGTGAATTTGGTGGGGTAAAAACACATTATTGGCATACCTTCATTAAGTTAATTAATCATTTTAGTATTCATATTTATATATTGGTCATATACATTTTTTGAGTTTTTTATTTTTTTCTAGTTTTGAACAAGTAACAATTTGTTTTTATTGTTACAGTATGTTCTACCTCTATCTCTCCCAAACGACTTTGACAACAACGTCAAACAATTTATATATGATCTTGGAAAATACATGAGGGAAGTAGCTGCAATATATATGCAAAAAAAAAATCAATTTTTTGTTGTACTTAATGACATGTGTTTTACTTGTAATGTAATATGTATTTATATGTTTTGTTGAAACATGTTATTTTCTTGCGTCATGATCTGTAGATGGTTGTCATTTAAATAAATCCATGAAGATGATATAAAGTATTGGAAGAGAGAAATTCCTCGACTAATGTGTGAAATGTAGAAGTATCTACCTCCAACATTTTTCAATGCACAAGAACACTATCTCATATACCAAGTTGAGGAGATTGAAATGTGTGGACCTATACACACAAGGTCAATGTGGATGGTGGAGAGGCATTTGAAATCATTGAAGGCTTTGGTTAGACAAAGAGCACGTCTTGAGGGTTCTATGGTGGAGGGATATATGGTATATGAATCCATGGTGTATATTAGTCAGTATCTTCCTAAATTAGCAGCACAAGCTATGCATACAGTGGATTGCATTTGGGATGTGAACTCCATCAAATTTTTTGAAAGGAAGCAGTTGTTGGGGAAAGGTACAATGAAGAAAGTGAGAGGTAATTAAATTGTGGATATTTTTAATAAATATAATTTTTCTCATTTTTTTGTGTATATGATCATACTCATTTAATATTTATTCTTTCATCATTTATTAATATTTACCATGGTTATAACTAATATTTAATATTGGTGAATTGTGATTTTTTGATCGGTCAGTTGTTCGAGATTGGGATGCATTACATTTATACATTGCAAACAATCTTGACTGGATGAAGGTATGGATTAATAGATGTAAAGAACGTCATGGCGGTAGGTTATCATGGAAAGAACTGTCTGAATTGGTTAGAGAAGCTTGTCATAATGGATATTCCGATGTTACGCAAAGGGAAATAGATTTAGCATATTGTTTGAAAGATGGAAAGGCAAGCAAATTCACCCATTTTATTCAGTTATTTTATATTATATTAATGTGATTATAGGTGTGTTTTTTTCATATTATAATTTCCAAGTTATATAAATTTGTTTATTATTAATTGACAATACATCTTTTACATGTATGACATATTGCAGTTGAAACACCACAAGGCTATGTGGTGCAATGGTCATAAATTTCGCATCAAACAGTTGGATGAAACCAGAAAAACTTCTGATAGTGGGATAACTGCAGTATTCTAGGTCACTAATGTTTCCTCTAGGAGTGACAGCCGTCCTCGAGAATCTGAAAATAGATACTATGGGTTTTTGAATGATATAATTGAGTGTGACTTTAATTCATTCAAATTAGTTTTGTTCGATATCAAATGGTATAGGCTACGAATGCATGAACATGATGAGGAAAGAACCATTATTCAACATGCCAATAGATTTTCGATGATTAAAATAAAAAAATTTGAAAAAACAAATGACTGTTATGTTTTTCCAAGTCAATGTGAACAAGTCTTTTACTCAAAGGTTCTAGGTAAGAGGGATTGTTCATTTGTTGTTAGATATGATCCAAGAGGAAGGAAAATAAAGTATATTGTAGATGAGGAAGATGATATTGAAGAAGAAGATGATGTAGAGCTAGAGCATGAAGAATATGGGTTGACAGATGAAGAAGACGGAGAAGATGAACCTGACATAGGAGACAATGCGCCAGTTCTTGATGATGATATCGATGAAGATATGCTTGAAAATTACATTGATGATGATGATGGTGTCATCAATCCTTTCAACATTGTTTATGAAATGGATGCTGATATAGATGTCGAGTTGGATGATCAAGAAGAAGATACAGAAGAAGGATGATACAAATGTTTCGTTGGTTGATGAGGTATGTAACTAGATATTTTAATTTGTATGAATTATTCTCTTTAAATAATTTTTTATGTGGGTTAATTACATGTTTTCAAGTTTTATTTCATTTTTGTTTTGGTAGTTTCTATGCATGATTACTATATTGCTTTTGTTTGTTTTCTATTTTATATATTGGGTATTGGGGAATTGAGAGCGATGTGAGGGGGGGGGGGG
>ML791432.1:56825-88786 GCA_009831015.1 Picea engelmannii
TGTATTACTGTATATCTGTGAATCTTTTTATATTTCCGCTATATCTCTATTATATTGTTGTCTCTCTTGCAATATCTCTGAATGTTTCTATGTTATATCTCCGCTCTCATTTCGTGCCGAAAATAATCTGGATCATTTCCATATGGATATGGTTAATTCATCAAGACTCATCACCTATGAATACATTGTCCTAATGGTGTATGTATCCCAAATGGTGGATTATAAATATCCCCTCTCAAGGGAGTGTGTAGTTGTTTAAGACCTCCTTTTGTCTCATGAGCCCAAGAAGCTTCGTTTAGGTCACATGTCCATTTTTTCTACCTTTTACCATGGTCAAGACCCCAAGATCCATCCCTATGCAAAACCTCATATAGGTGCCCATATCCCACTAAAAGATCAAAGATCCATTTTATAGGGTTTACATGGAACTTTAAAGCCTTGTTCATGGATCACATCCTTAAAATATTTATACAATACTTGATTCCATTTATTTCCTCCCCTTACCATGGTTAAGACCCCAAGATGCATCCTTTCTACACAAAAATCTCTTAATGGCACCCATATTCCAAATGGAGGCCAATATCCCTTTTAATGGGAATGTGTAGTGATTCAAGGACCCATTCATGGATCATGAGTCTTAAATGTTTCATTTAGGCCTTAATACCATTTATTTTCTTCCATGATCATGGTCATAGTCCTAAGACCCATATCTTGTGTCTAAAAATTTCAAATGGTGCCTATATCTCATTTGGAGTACAAAGATTCCATATGAGGATTTGTGTGGTGGTTTAAGGTGTCATTAATGGATTATGAACCCTAAAATATTAATTTATATTCTATATCCCTTGTTTTCCTTCATTGACTATGGTTGAGGCCTTGAGTCCATCCATGGTATGAAAAATATCTCAATCATTACCATATCCAACCAAGAGGCCAATGATCCATGTTTGTGTGGTGGCTTGAGACCTAGTTTAAGGAAAAGGGCCCTAGAGGCTTATTTTTGGGCCAATGGCCCAAGACCCATATCTTGTTGCAAAACCTATGAAATGGTACACATGTCCCACTTAAGGAAAAATGTACTTTATGGAGGGTTTTGTGGTGGTTTGAGGAATATTTCATGTCCAATAAGATATATAAGATTCATTTAAGGGCCAAGGACCTTATTTTCCTCTCCTAATGGCACCCATCTCCCATTTGTATGAAAAATATTCCTTTTAGAGGACCCATGTCATAGATCAAGGCCTTGATCATGGCCCATTGGAAAAATAATATTCATTTAGGGTCTAATTCCCTATATTTATCCCCCAACCATGGTTAAGGCCTTGATATCGTTCCTTGATGCATACAATATTGTTCCCTAGTATGCAAAACCTCTTATAAGTTCCCATATCCCAATTAATAGAGATCAAAGACCCCTTTTGGAGGGCCTATTTGGTGCTTTAGGGACACACTAATGAAGAATATCCTTACAATATTTATATAAGACTTGATGTGCTTTATTTCTGCCATTTACCATGGTCAAGACCCCAAGACTCATACTTGGAGTACAAAACGGGGCCCGTATTTGAAGCACAGACCAAATATCCCCTCTAAATGGCTTGTGTTGCTATTCAAGGACTCATTCATGGATCACGAGCCTTAAAAGATTCATTTAGGTACTAATACCCTTTATTTTCTCCCATGACCATGGTTAAGGTATTGAGACCCATCCCTTATGCCTAAAACTTTCTAAGGATGCTAATATATCATTCATAGGATAAAGATTCTATATAGAGGGTTTATATGATGGTTTGAGGTATCATTAATGAATTATGATCCTAGAAGATTAGCTTAGGTACTATGGCCCTTATTTTCCTATGTCAACGATGATCAAGGCCATGAGACCCATGCCAAGTACACAAAATCTCTCAATATTTTCCATATCCCAGAATGAGGCCAATGATTTTGGTTTGTGTGGTGGTTTAAGGCCTAGTTCAGGGATCAGTGCCCTATAAGATTCATTTTGGGCCGATAGCCCAAGACCCATCCCTTATGTGCAAAGCCTCCTAATGGTACCCATATCATACTCAAGGATGAAGGTAATTTATAAAGGGTTTTTTGGTGGTTTGAGGAATCTTTCATGTTGATCCAGATTATTTTCAGAATGAAATGAAAGTAGAGATATTACAATGAAATACTCATAAAAATTTCCAAAAATAGAGAGATACAACAATACATGATGATTTCTATTAATGAAAGAAATGTACAGAGACTGTAAAAATACAGAGTGCAAGACTTGTTATAATGATGGTAGTTTTATATATGAGAAGAGATGTGATTACACTCATTCAAGGCATGTGTCTAGTCTAACCATGTCAAATTTCGATGCATACAGGCACATATTGAAGAAATTTCAACATTGGCCCCATTCACTGCTCACTATGCGGGGTTGGTGCATGACATTTGTGGTGGGTGAATTGAAGCTTTTGCGGCATCAACTCGACTTGGTAATTCAATAATCAACCCCTCCTTAAGTATTATGTGGGGAAATAAAACCTCCTTAAGTATCGAAACCCTCCCATACCTTCAAGGCAACTATATAGTCTAACCATGTCAAATTTCGACGCATACGAGAACATATTGAAAACATTTCAACGTTGGCCCCATTCACTACTCACTGTGCGGGTTCAAACCACCTAACCGAATGGGCCAATGTTGAAATTTTTTCAAACTGTTTCTGTATGCACTGAAATTTTTTCAAACTATTTATAATTCATAACCACTATCCTCTGTAACTGAATGCATGTAACCCCTTACCTCCAACATGCATCAATGTTAATTATTAACTCATATAACACACTCATAGGCTTGTAAACAACCCATACAATGGACTCATGTGTTGGATTGACCACCAGTCAATTCTAGAAATTTTTAGATGGGGAGACCCCACTTGGTCAATTCTAGAAAAAATTTTAAGTTATATGACCAAAGGTTTATAGAACCTATTGGGTTGTATAAAGGGGTCAAATCAAGCATTATGGGAATATCAAACATTAAAAAATTTGATATCATCAACCTAGTTGAAGAAAGAATGGTGTATGAAGACCTTGTGGGAAGACCTTGGGGAAGAAAAATGAAAGAAAAATTCTCTATAGAGAAGGATAGGATAAATCTCAAAGGAAATGGAAGAAGAATTATCATACCTCTATACCTTGACGCAGGTAAACTTTGGTCAAAATAGTGGGAAGAATAATATGGAATTAAGGAGTTGTATCGGGCCCTAAATGAAAATGATGAACATATTAAACCTAATTTCATAGGAGAGGTGCATTAAGGGTCCTTAATATCTATGGGTTATAATTTGAACACTGAGCTCTATGAATACTAGTGGATGTAAATCTATGATTGTAGAGAGAGGGTATGTTGGAGTATTGCGGCTATCCCCAAGGATACTGTCAAATATTTCTTATCAATAAGGAAAATACCACTTGTTTTTTAGAATAATATTAGAGAATACACTCATCTAATTGGACATTGTGATGATATTTTATGGACACATATGTTCCCAAATACAATATTAGAAGATATAACATATAAATGGTACAAGGTATATGAGGAAAAAGGTGAGACGTGGAAATGGAAACATTGAAAGGAATTTTTATAAAGAATTCTCCTTTTTCCATAGAAGGTGACGAGCTTAGTATTGATGTCTATGATTGATGATTTATTAGGCTATAATAAAATTTTGGCAAATTAATTAAGGGATTACCTTAAGACACCTAACCTCTATAAACCCTAATATAACCCATCACTTGTAAAAAAATTATACCCTTATAATTCATAACCACTATCCTCTATAACTTAACCCATGTAACCCCTTACCTCCAACATGCATCGGTGTTAATTCTTAACTCATATAACACACTCATAAGCTTGCAAACAACCCATACAATGGACTAATGTGTTGGCTCTAGCACTAGTCATTAATCAAGGCTCTTGAGATGAAGAATATTCAACAATATCTTAAGGCACAACTTATTTTCCTTCCTCGACCATGGTCAAGATCCTATGATATATATAACTCAATGCAAAAAACGTCCTAATGGAGTCCATATATTCCAACTTTGATGCTAAAAACCCCTTAGCCGATAGGGCTTGTGTTATGGTAATTTGCAGGTGTTGTTCATGGTGATTGATCCTAAGAAGTGATGTTTAGGGAAAAAGGTCCAAGTTTTTTCCTCCTGACCTAACCATGGCATTTGCGATCAAGAAGGTTCATGAGTCAGGGCTTAAGACCCTTATTTCCTCCTTAATTTGCATGTTAAGCCCTCAAGACCCATTTCTATTGTACTTGTATCCCTCAAATAGTCCAAAAATAACCTACAAGGGTCCTTTGAGGTGAATGATATGTTACATAGGTCATGAACCAGCTAAGACCCATCCATGATAAAGAAGACCTCATAATGTCACCCATATTCAACTTGGATTCCAAAGACTCCCTAGAGAGGACTCCTGTCATGGTTTTTAGGTGTTTTGGATGGTGGTTGAGCTTGAGAAGGTTCATTTATGGCTTTAGGCCATTGTTTCCAACTTTCCATGTTTATGCCTCTACACCCATTTTCAATGTACAAAACCTAATCACGATGCCTATATCCCTCTTAAAGGCCAAAGTTCTGTTATGTTGGTTTGAGGACTTGTTCAAGGCTCTTGAGCTTCAAAATATTCAACAATATTCTAAGGCACTTGTTTTCATTCTTTGATGGTAACTAAGGTCTTGTGACCCATCCATGGTCTTGTGTGGTGACCTGAGGACTTGTTCATTGTGCTTGAGATAGATATGATATGTTTGGGGCTTGAGTTGTTGTTTCCCTCCCTTGACCATGGTTAAGGGATCGAGGCTTGTTTCCCGACCACAACCATGGTCAAGGCCCCGAGACCCATATGTAGTATTCAAAACATATAAATGGTACTCATTTCCAAATCTTAGTCCAAAGACATTGAAGTGAGAGCTCATGTCATGGTTTCTAGGTGTTTTTTATGGCACATGAGCTTGAGAAGGTTCAACTGTGGCTTAAGTCCTTTACTCCCCCCTTAACCATTTTTAGGTGTAAAGACCCATTTCTAGGGAACAAAACCTACTCATGGAACTTGTATCCTACTTGGAGGTCTTCAAGGAATCCTTACAAATGAGTGATGTGTTGGTTTGAGGACTTATTCAAGGCTCTCAAGACTAAAAATATTCAACAAGATCCTAAGGTACTTTTTTTTCTTTCTCAACCATGGTTAAGCCCTCTTTACCTGTCCTTACTGCAAAAAACCTCCTAATGGTGTCCTTATCCAACTCTGATGCTAAGGACCCCCTAGAGAGGGATTGTGTTGTGGTTTCTAGGTGTTGTTCTTACTCAATGTAGTTAAAAAATTAGCACTACCAAAATTCATCAGTACTAACCACCAATGTTTCTCACTAAATGATTTAATTAGTCAACACAAGAAACTAGCCAACCACCCTTTTCCTAGGAGGCCGCCAAGGCATAGATACACAAAGGGAATCCTTGAATTTTCAAATGCCCTTAGGTGTTGCGACATTCTGTATTTCTATAAGCTTGAGGTAATAATTTATATATATATATATATATATATATATGTTAAATTAAAAAAAAATAATAACAAAACATAAAAAAAAATACAAAACAAAAAAAATAAAAACAAAAAACAAAATATATTATATAATATATATTAATTAAATTAAAACAAAATAATGAAAAAACATTATTGAAAAAAAAAGAACAAAACAAAACAAAACACCAATATTCAAAAATGATAACACTATCCCCGTGCCCATTCCATTCACGACCGTCGATAGAGAAACCAAACTCATAACAATATCCCTATGCAGGAGTGGAGACCGAGATCCGATCAGACTGAGGGCATTGAGATGGAGGGCATTGAGGGCATTGAGACAAAGGACATTGAGTTTAATGGAATTAAGACACGGAGAGCACCCAAACCTCGTGAAGGAGTGGAGACATTCATGACCGAGAGAGCAACCAAACTCATAATACTATCCCCGCGTAGGAGTGGAGACCAAGATCCGATCAGACTAAGGGCATTAAGACACAGAGAGCACCCAAACCCCGCGCAGGAGTGGATACTGAGATGAAAGACTGATGGCATTGAGACTGATGGCATTGAGACTGAGGGATCCCTATGCAAGCAATTTAGATTCATGAGATCTATCAATTAAAAGTTAAAATGATGTTTGGTTCATAGAGCGATTATTTCATAATTATGTTTAGCTTCTTGATTTTGGTGTAATATATTAGGAAAAATTTGTCAGTTCATTAGTCTTTCCATTAGGCCACATCATACATTCTTCAAGCCTCCACATTGTGGGCATGTGAAGCATTATATATCCTAGCCCACTTAGCATGATCCCTGTGGACCCACAGGGATAACCAGTCACAAGCCTTACATGGATACAATGGATGAGTCATATGGGAACACAAGACATGAAGGTTAGTGTGATGATAAATAAATAATGTTAAACATGTATTGACTTAGGCACATTATGTTTTATGCCATGTATATATCAATGTGTTTATGTGTACATCCATGTATGTATGTGCACATTCAAGAGTCCCAAACATACCCCATAGGGAAACACTCTTATGTTATAGTGGCAGCCAGTAGGCTTGATCTTGGGCCTAGTCTAGATCAAACTTACCAATTATCAATTCCCATGGGTAAAATAAATAAATAAAATGTATTGTTTTTTGTTATTGGAATTTTGTGTCATGTATTTTTGTAAATAGGCTCCATGAGTCTTGTGTGAAGGTGTACCAATCCTCATCAAACATGTAAAAAAGGACTCACAAGCCCCTTCCAAGTGGACACAAACCCCTTCAAATGTGAAGCCAACAAGGTGTAATCACCCTCCTTAAATCATGCCAATGTCCTCTCCAATTCAATGGATGGTTGAAAAAACCCACACATGCCAAATGAAACCTTCATGCAAACTCCAAGGTGGACATCTCATCAATTGATGTGACAGATGCCTCAAAATGAGTTAATAAGGTGAGCTTTCATAAATTTGGAATGTGGCAAGGCATGAGAAGCTTTGGTTAATCAAGAATAGCCAACAATTGTTTTTACCAATGCTTTGTGGGATCATGAATTGCCACGATAAATGTGAATTACATTAGGAAATATGAAGATGCCCAAAAATATGAATGAAACTAATGCCATGCCCAAAATCAACAAGACACCATGCAACATCAATTATTGCATCATCGATCATCAAATATGACATGAAATTCTCTACCTCAACAAGATACGTGGAACCAAGTAGGTTTCTCAATTGTCTACAGTTGATAAAAAAATCCAAAGGCTAGTGAATAAATTCACTAGGGTTGTTACCCTATACCAAAATGAGGGGTAATAGATCATATAATTCTATATGTAGCACAAAAAAAAAACATATTTTTATGCTTCATAATTTTGTCAAAAGTGCACCATATTTTGGACTCATCATCACCCCCCCCCCCAACCAAAGGGATTTTTGGCCCTAAATTTTCACACAAACTCTCTAGGAGTATACAAGGTCTGTTTTTTATACTATTCACATAATTAGATTAAATGTTTTACACATTGTCATGTTGTATAATTTGTTTTTGTGTCCGAGACTTTTATGGGAATCCCTTTTTCCTATCTTTTACAATTTTTGGTGGTTTTGATTTAGGTATGACTCATTGAAATAAAACTTAGGATTATTATATTCCTATGATACAATGCATTTTTTCCTATTATTTCCCTTTGATTTTACCAAAGGTTCCACCCCATACTAGTAAGCAACTTAACCTCTCTAAGCCACTTTTTTTTTCTCATTGAACGCTAGTGCTTATCCTTGTATAAGTTTCCCTAGTTTAGCACAATTCACTTATTGACACCCATGCCACTTTGTATCATAGGTACGGGAGTCCACATAGTCTATGCTTGTATGAATGAGCCTCATGCCTCTCTCTTCTTAATTTTTTACCATTACCTAATGGAGTCTTGAGCCGTTAGACTTAGTTTATTGTATTACTTTAGAATCATGTTGATGAACCATTGTTTCACCCCATTCTTGTTTTAAATCTTCACCTCCAATGATGCTACCATCATTATTCATCCCACTTAAGGAGACACATCATGGGCACATCATGGGCACATCATTGGTCACTTCTCGACCTTTGTTATCATGGAACTTAAAACCATTTTTTTGCATATGGCACTCACCTCCTCATTGTAACATAAATAACAAAAACACTATTTTAATATTTATTAAAATAAAAAATTAATAACAAGAAATGAAAAACACATCATTCCCAAAACATAAAAAAAAAACAAAAAAGAGGAAAAACAATGATTTTTTTGTATTATTAGATATGTCATCACTTCTAGTTTAGGTAGCTATCAGTGTCACCCTTATCCAATAATCAATATTGTGTCACCTTATCCTACAATTTTATAAGTTTTATTAGGTCTTGATTCTTGTCACTAGTTCAACCCTACAATGTTAATCTTAAGAGGGAATTTGAGGAAACAAGGCTTCATCATCTAAACCAAGGTGCAACAACATGTTTTTGAAGAAGTTAAGATGTTGAAGTTATGCACTACACCTATGCTTACACTACTATATGTTGCTCATCCTTTTGATATAGAAGATGATGCATATGACTATGGGATAGGTATTTTTCTKACACAACAATGTCATTCCATTGTGTTTTACTTAGAGACGTCCAATGACACAATCCACAACTTTTGAAGTTATGATAGAGAGATGTGCTCCATTGCTTAAGTAGTTCAATAGTGGAGACACTATGTATAGGGAAAATAAATTGTTATTCAATCTAACCATAATCCACTATAGACGTAGAGAAAAATTGTGAACACACCACATATGAAATGGAATTTCTTATAGCAATTCCAATTGGTTATCAAACATTTACATTGAAGAGATAAAAATGTAGACTACTATTCGAGTCGACCACCAATAGCATTCACAGTGGTTCTTAACACAAAAGGGTGTGATATAGAACACTAGAAAGAGTTCTACAATACACACATAAATTTTGTGAAATTTTATGCAACCATTCAATAAAGATGCCGCACTACCTACACAAGACTTATTATTAATTCGGTTGATTTTCATATGAATAAAGATACTTTTTATTGACTTGATAGGATGTGTTCACTTGCAAGTGAACCTAGGGATTTGTTGATTTGGTAATCTCATTTCTTAAAGTTGGTTGGGCATTTTGTCACATCAAATATAGTTGCAACTTTACAACAACATTTTTATTCACCATGTATGAGGCATGATGTTGAGCACCACCTCAATTTTTTTGTTGCATGTTCAATTGCTAAATTGATAAATCACCATTTAGGTATGTATAATATCTTGATTATGTCCTCTAGATATTATGGATTTGACAGTCTAGGTTTATGGTTCACCAACGTTGAAATTCTAACATGAATGTGTGGTTCACCAATGGATAAATTCTAACATGAATGTATGGTTCACCAATGGATAAATTCTAACATGAATGTATGGTCTTTATCATTGATCTTAGTACATGTAAAGAAATATTGCATCTTATTTAGAATTTCAGAACTACGAAATTGAAAATTGCATTTTGAAAAGCATATCATTTATTGGGAATTGAATTTAGGACTTTGCATTGTGTTCATATTCATTTATTTTACTTGTTGAGTCATAACATCATTAGTTTCCCGACCGCACCTTTTTTAGTAAGCAAGGCCACTAAAAGTAACGCTTATAATTTAAAATTGATTCGCTAAAAGTAACGTTTATAATTTAAAATTGATTAGTAACAATTTATTTTCTAGGGTGCACAAACTAGCTTAGGAATTAGAGCCTTGGAAGAGGATTTTGTGAGTAAACTTCTCCAAGGCTATTAAACCAACATATGTGTCTGACTAAGGGAGTGGAGAAATTCATTGTATAATCGGTAATATCAGGAGGCTCCGCTTACACCGGATTTAAGCACGAGGTCATGTGAGGTTGGTTGAAGGGATATCCCCCCAATACCTTCTTAGCGTTAGATATATTTCTGGGGATCTATTCATATATGGGGATCTTGCTAGTACCTTTACCTCTGTGAGAGGCGATGCTTTCGAGGTTTCGGGCTTTATTACCCTGCCCATACGGTAGATCTGACTTATGACTGTTCGCCTGTGCATTGGTTATATCATGGTTTCTTAGTTGCTTGACTTAGGTACCACATAGGTTACCTGCAAGGGTTATTCTGCAAGTACCCTGGGTCAGATAAGGGTTGGACAACACACATATGGAGGATTACCTCTCCAGGGGGATCTGACCGACTGGTTGTTAAGCCCATGAGGGCCCTTATAACTGATTATGTTACCTATGATCTTTAGCAAAGGAGTCTTAGGCCCCTCTTGGGCGAGGCATACCTACTTTAGAGAGGGAGGCCCCTTTCAGCCACTTTATCCCATTTGTGTGCATATTTTCCTTTTGTTTATTTTACTTTGGTGTTCTCTTTGATTACTAGTTGGCCTTAGGATTTTTTTTATTTTATGTCATGAGTCTTGAGTCACCATGGATCCAGACCAACTTCCCCACAGGTCTTGCCACTTTTTAGAGTTACCACCGCATTTTGAGTCTTTGCCTTCTAAAAGGTGTAAAGTTATCATACATGGTACACACACCTCCACTTACCAGAATTGTGATTGTACGAGGATGAGTACTGAATCGAGTCAAAAACATACTAGGAGTCCTTCAACTCCCATACCCAATACAGTCAACATTACTCCTTCGACACCTTCAACCACTATGGTTGTAGTGACAGAGGTTCCTATCATCACACTTGTGTGCATGTTCTTGAGACTTGTGATCCTATCTCTTACTCATATGCACAAGGACAACCTGAATGGGAACAAGCTATGCAAGATGAGATGAACCATCTTTTGAAGAATCATCTAGTCTCTCCTATAAGGTTTACCTATTTTTTGATAGACATCATAAGTTCTAGCATACTCCTTAGAGCCCTTAAATATGGTTGGCCACCTAAGACTAGCTTGGACAATCTTGTGATCTATTATTTTTCCTCCAACATTCCCTCTTGCAACTCCTCGATGACATTCCCATAAAATATCATTCCTTTAATGATCCATCACACATATCTAAATATTCTTAGTTGCAAAATATATAGGGTGATCTAGATATCCTTCTCTTGGTTCCACAAGAACCACTCCTAATGCTATGAAAAAGAATCTACATGTACATGGAATTTTACATTAGAATTAGGAAACACCAAAATTAGGGCACTTACCATTTTTTTTTTTAGTATATTAATAGTAGCTTCACATTCAAGGGTCCACAAGAATAGTTTTGCTTCACTTATTCAAATTTAGGGAGATCTAGATCTTCCTACATTTATCAAACATTAACTTCAACAACCCAATATGTTCCTTCAACGATTTATATGCAATTCAATCATCCATATGTACCTCCAAAAACTTGTGAATGAAATATCTAAAGGTTGTAATCACAACTTGAGAAAAGATACCTGGTGCATTCTTGATCCCAAAAGGTATGAAATTATAACCTAAGGATCCTTATTTTCTAGTAAAGGTGGTCTTATTATTGTCTTCTTTTTCAATTCATACTTGATATATCTTGAAAAGCAATATATGGAGGAATAATCCTCTTTTCCTACAACTTGATCAATCACCTCATCACTAAAAGGAGTGGTAAAAGTATCATACACAAGTAGAGTTTAAGATTCTAAAGTCCACACAAACCTTAATGTCATGAAATTCCTTATTTCCATGAATAATAGGAATGATCTAATTGGATTCATCTACTCAGAATATTAATCGGATTTACAATATTATGTCAAATTCTTTCTCTACCTTCTCCTTCACCCTTGGATTAAGATGATAGGGTTGATGGTTAACATTATTAGCATCTGACCACAACTCTATCCTCATTTCCCCAAACTCTTCTTGAATCCCTTTCATATCAGTAAAAATCTACATAAACAATTTGTTGTATTCCTTCAATAGGGACTAAATATTACACATGGTCTTCTCATCTTTGTAATCTCATTAGAAGCTATTTTATGCCATCATTCAATTCCAATATTGTCTTTCTTCAACTTCAAATTCTATCATTTAGTTTTTTCTTTCCTTTGTCCTTACTCTTTACTACAAAGGAACTTTTGGATGCTTTGCTATTGATTATAAATTATTTATTGAATCTGTCCTTTTTTAATAATTGTCTACACAACTTAAATGTAATGTTATTAATCTCCTTGGTGACATTTAAAGTTTCAACAAAATTTTCAAAGGGAGATAAACTCTTCAAGGTAATCACTACCAAATCTTGGACTTGTAGCAACTTATCATTTGTTATGGACAACTTTATTAACATCATAACCTCTCTATTCTTTGAGTGAAATAATTCTTGCCCATTCTCATCATCAGAGTTTCTCCTATCCTTTCCTATGACCAATCCTAACAATCCATTGCATTGGAATATGGTAATCATACGTTGATTCTAGACATTGAAATTGTGACCATTGGACTTCTTACTAGGGTTCAACAATATATGCAAGAAATGCCTTAGTTTTTCTCAACAAATAAATGTCAAGCACCAATGGAATAATTTAACTAATCCCAAGAAATCAAAATTCACCTCCAAAAATTAGTTGTGTAGACACATTATTATACCACCCAACACTATACCTGATGATGCCACATTGGCATCAATCCAACACCACCATTATCTTGTTGGGTTCTAGTAGAAAAACATTTGTTTAATTGACTCTAGAAAGCAATTTTTTATTTAAAAGGTTCAATTAAAAATTCTGCTGAAATTCTAAATTAGAAACTTAGTGTCTTGAACTTCGGAAAATTTACCTCTTTCCTAGATTTTCTCAGATATATTCCCTGAGAATTTACATCCTTAGGGATGATATGAAATATAATAAAACAATAGAAACAATATATGATATTTCACTTCTTAACAACCCTAATCCACTAGGAAATTTAAGAGAAAAGATATCAACCTTATGCCACAAGTTTCAACATTCTAGGGAAATCTTATCATGCATAAACTAGATCTGAAAGTCACTTTCTATCATTGATGGTGTTATAGGACATACAAGAAAACATGTATTTTTCAAGATCTATCTTCATTGAGTGAGGAGAGTTCAGGTATAATAGAGGAAAGTGAGACATCTAGTAGGTCTAACAGGCGGAGATCAACTAGAGGTGAGAAGATCAAAAGAAAATTCCATAGACGCATGGAATTTTTTCTTGCAAAAGGGGGATCATGTTATTATGATCATGAGAGCATAGTTGAAATCGAGGTTCCCTTGAGGTCCAAACATATAGTGAAACGATGGATACCCAAGGATCTTCCTAAAATAAACATTGATTTTTATGTAAACGAAAGGATATACTGGATTGCGCCATCGTAATTACATGGTTTGGGGCTATTTTCCATGGCTTGCATAAAGGTCTATTACAATAGATTAAATGAATTGATGGAGTACATCGAACCCTGTTATATCTACAAATATTGGATACAAATAGTCCAATATACAAAAAGTATGTAAAGATATGACTTGGCTGCAAATTGTATACAACTAAAAGACAATGATCAAAATAAAGGAGCAACTATCTATATTGACGGAAGGCCAAAAGAAACAAGGAATATTGCAGGGTTTATAAACAGTACACGACCCGTGACCACAAATAAACGACCCAATTGCATATTTGAGGGGCGTGAAGGAAACCGTGTATTCACATGTGTAATAAAATCAATAGCTGCAGGGGAAGAGTTATTGATTGATTACAATTTGAATCGATTAGATACAGATGTTGCTATTATGGGGGGCGTACGTATACTAATTTACCCAACCTATAAGCAATGAATCTTATATTTTATGATTTTCATTATGTTCTTTACAGAGTTAATCCATTTGGAGAGCTTCGGTTTGTTTACTCAGTGTGTCCTATTTTTGTTATCAACAATAACATTCCTCCTTGGATGTCAATAAAGAGGGAGGATATCTCATACATTTGAATTTATTTCTCATGATAATGATCACAGTTCTATTTTTATTGTAATGTGGCAGGTTGATCGTGGTAAATCAAAAGCGGCCTCAGAACAAGATGTTGATAATGATTCGCTCGGCGAAAGGGATTTGTATGAATCCCCTAACCCTATGGTTTCAATTAGAAAAAATATCAATAAAGCAAACAAGGAACTAGCTCACTTGTTAGATATTCTAGATCAAACTCCCGAGGTAGAAGAAAGGATCAAAGAAGTTATGACAAGGCTTAAGACATATAAGGTAATAACCATAATTTCAAGTGGTTTTATTTTTATGCCATAAGATGATCAATTATGAAAGATTGATTTTTAACTTTTACATTATCTAAATGAAAAAATGTTTTCTTTCTTATATAGAGATTTTTGGATTCCATTGACACCAACATGCATGGTGTCGGTAGTAGTGGTGTTGCACATTCGCCACAGGGTACCAACGAAAGCCCTTGTATATCTTCTAGGACACATCTATTCAGATCTCCACCTTCCACACCATTAGGTGGGATCCACAACACACACACACACACACACCGAGGAAGCGACCATACAGGTAGGCTCTAGAGGTGGTGACGAAGATGAGGCCGATGATTTGACAAACTATATGGTTGTTTTTCATAATCAAGACGTGTGGCCAATACAGGGACCCTTAAGGGAACCTTTATGGTCAACGAGGAAGGGCTTCCATAAAAGCAAGTTAAAGTCCCAGGTAATTTTTAAAATTTTAATTGTTTCATGTTCTCTATGTAGACAAATATAAATCATCTAAATTATTATTTTTAAATTAATAATCATATAATCATTTTGTTTGTAGGGAATAACGATTTTTATAGGTCCTTGGAGAATAAGGCATTGCTTGTTTTTTAGCCCACCATACGGGAGAGGTGGAATTCCCAGAATCCCAACCTCCAAAAAGAATTGATGGATTATCTCGAAAACCTTTTTGGTGTAGACACATTTAATAAGACCTTGGCCACTACCGTCGTTGGCCAATATTTAAAATATACGCGAGAAACATATAGGAATCGCTTGAAAAAAATCGATAGGTATGAGTGTCCTATGATGATTCCAGAGAGGGAGTGGAAGGCCCTCATTGAGGACGCAAAAGAGAATAAATTGACAGATGAAGGAAAAACACCCTCTGGTCCCAGAAGGTAAATTACAATTTCAATTGAATACCTTCAATTTTTTTTAGATGTAAATAAAATTGTGGTATATATTAACATACTTGAAACTTTTGATGATAGGGTGAATGAGACGTCAAAGGAAGCAAAAGAAAGGTTGCCAAATGTGTCCAACACATGCTAGGCCAGGGCGACTACTTGAAGTTGCAGTCACGAATTGTAAGTACCTAAATATCTTATTTGTATCGCTGTAAAACTTTTAAGTAATTGCAATGAATAACATTAAAAATACATACTCTTATGCAATGTAGGGTGACAAGTTTGGTACTGAAACCATGGAGGAATATCTCCAACTTGGTTACAAGTACGGCTACAAAGCAGTAGTTCAACACCAAAAAATCTTTGGGCAGATACCAAGAACCACTTTGAAGGATGAGGTAAATAAAACTTAATCCACATTAACCTTTATTATTAATATAATACAGTCATGTTAGATATTATTAATATTTACAACTTTGTTTTAATTAGGGGCGCAACACTGTCAACGAACACACTAGTATTGGAGAGCAGTGCATTGATCGTAGTTTGCAACCAGAATATGGTTCTCCCATGCAGTCCCAATTTTCCATGGGGGTGCAGCCCCACGATGGTTCTATGACCGAGCTAGCACATGACGACAATATGGATGTATTTTAATCATATACTTAATACTTTCGTAGTTATACATTTTGTACTTCTATTTTTTTTACTTATACATTTATGATTGTCCTTATAAAGTTTGTCGTCTCAATGGAAGAGAATGTTGTACTTGAGGCTCATATAGTTGAAGAGGATAATACGGGGGAAACCATTCCAATGGTGCCGACGAGTGCACTAGATAAATAATGACATTGCAGGTGTTTTTTTTAATATAATTGAACTAGTTCAATGATATTTAAAAACTAACCATTTAAATTTTGTATTTTTTTCTTTTGTATGTGATGCCTCATCACAAATGCCTCCATTACACCATGAGTACCCCGTGACTAGGCGTGATTTGTGTGAGAGGACGCAATCACAATCAGATTTTGAAGAGCACCCAAAGAACGAAGACGTAGATATTGATGAAATGATTAGGAACTATAGAGCTAAGAAGAAGTCGACTAAAAGTATTAAATGATGACGTACATGAATATTTTAATAACTATTTAATATAAAATCTATTTTCACCATATTCTTCTTAGTCCAAATGGATCAAGGAAACATTTTATTTCATTGTAAACAACTGTGAATATTGGTATGTATATATGTTTGTTTTTGTTGTAAATATTTCAATAGATTTATATGTTGGGTATTGGGGAATTGAGAGTGATGTGAGGGGGGGAGGGGGTGGAGGGGCCATAATATCTTCCGACTTCATGTGGTTGGCCCTGTTCAATAGAGAATAATTTATTGGAGTTGTTTAATCTTGGAGCAAACCTCCCTCAATCCAACGAAGCAACAACAAAGTCAATGTTGACTTCATTGTTGCTACTTCAAATCAAGGGAGGTAATTTGATCAAATATTAGGCGTGTGGCTCCAATAAATTATTCTCAAAACCAAGAGGAGATCATTCAGGTATGTTATGACACTCTCATAAAAATGCATCTTACAGTAAATAATGGGCTACAAATATGACTTGTATTGATTTTTTAGATATTTATGGAGGTTGAACGATTTTGGAAAGTACTTTAAGATCTTTATTCGTCGATTGAGGGAAGCTCAAGACTAACAGAGGGCCATACAACTGAAGAGAAACACACAGGGTCAACCATTCCAACTCTACTATTGACCAGTTCATTAGATCAGGTGTGATTGTTCCTTTCAGCATAGTTTATATAGCCATCAATTCTAGTTATGTTTAATGTTTTATGAATTGTTATGTTCGATTGCTAAATTGAAAAATCACCATTTAGGTATGTATAATATTTTGATTATGTCCTCTAGATATTATGAATCTATCAGTGTAGGTTTATGGTTAACCAATGGATAAATTCTAACATGAATGTATGGTTCACCATATCCATAAGAAAATGATGGTTCCTTTGCCATGCGCATGCGTACATTTGGGTCAAATTCCGATGGCACATTCAACGCAATTGCCACTTTATATTGTCAGGAGAACGACAAACAATGGACCCCCTCAAATGTCGTTTCACATGACGACACTTTTTCGATGCTATAGATATCGTCTCTATTGTGACGTTTCATGTGGACACGTGTCATCTCAGATTTGGCTGTCCAAACCCCATATACTCAATACATAGAGGAAAGCAATTACAACAACATCATAGAGGAAAGGTATTACAACAACATCATTCTCACACTTTGACACTATCTCTCTCTATCCCATCTCTATGTATTCCTCTATGTCCCTCTCACACTCTTATACATTCTAGCCTCTCTCCCATTCTATCCTTCTCTCCCTTTCTCTCTCTCCCCCCTTATCTCACTTTTTTTTTTATCTCTCCCCTTCTCTCCCACTCCCTCTCTCTCTCCCCCTTTTCCACTCTCTCTCTCTCTCTCTCTGTCTTCCTCTCTCTCTCCCCCCTTTCTATATTACATCTCTCTACATCCATTCTTTGTCTCTCCCTCCCCGCCTCTCTCTCCCCACCTACCCCTCTCTCTCTTTCTCCTTATTTCCCTCTCTCTCTTTACCTTTCTATACATCCCTATCTCTCTTTCTGCCTCCCTCCCCTTCTCTCCCTCTCCCCTTATTACACATCTATGTCACCTCATCAAAATAAAATATCATAATAATCATAAGTAATTCCTACCCTCCCAAACGTTTTACCATGATTTCATTACATCTACACCTCCAAAAGGTCATATGTCCCTTTCATTCAATCCATCATTGTCAAATAACTATTTATTTGTCACCCATTCACTCTCAATGATGGAGAGAGTGAATGGGAGACATAGAAATAGTCATAGGACAATGATGGATTCAATGAAATGGACATATGACCGTTTGTAGGTGTGGATGTAGTGAAATCATGGTACAAATTTTGGTGAAATCATGGTACAAAGATCTAGATCCGACTCCAAATCACATATTTTGAAGAGGTACCAATTTTTAAATTTAATTATAATTTGCTATTCATTTTTCAACATGAAGTATCTTTGTTTGAGAGAAACACTTTAGATCAATCCTTCCTCTATTATCTTTCCATAGAAAGAAAAATTAATATATTCCATCGTCCTCATGGCTCGAGATAATATAGGGTTAAGGATTGAGTATAAGTTATTCCTAGGCTTAGATGGAGCTAGGGGGGTCAATGTCATGGTCTACATCAAGCTCTAGGTCAACGTCTAAATCTATATCTATCTCTATGTGGTGGTCTAGTTCATGGTCTACATCAAGCTCTTGGTCTGATGACAAGATATTTGGAGGAATGGAACCTACTGAAATGAACATTATGACTGTTTGGAGGCTTAGAGATTATGAGATTGCAGTGCACCCAAATTGAAAGGACTATTTGGAGGCACAAACATCATGAGATTGCAATACACCCAAGTTGAAATGACCATTTGAGGCGGAAAGGCTTTGAGCATGTTTTTTTCTTATTCTTTTTCAAATGCTAAATGCCAAAAGCATTGTCATTCATTTCCCTTGAGCCCATACAACCCCTAATGTTCTAATATTGGCTCCGATACCAATTGTAACATACCCAACCACCTGTGTACGTTGTTGGGATTGTGGGGTACTTAAAATTTTCCTCATCTTTTTCTTAATGGAAATTTTTATTCAACACCACAGAGGCCACGATGGAGGAGAGCGATGTCAAGTTGAGGACATCATATCTGCTCTTCATGTAATTTTTGTTTCTAATTATTTTCTAGAGTTCTTTTGGACTCTATTGATTGGAATACACAATCTGATGCTCATAAAGAACTGAATTCCTTAACAACTGTGAATATTTCTTCTCAAAAATGTGTAATACAAGAGCCCAATACTCTTTGTAGCATGGATTCCATGAGCAAAGCGACTGAAAACAATCACATTTTCACCTAATCTCATCTTACTTGTATTGAATCCACTTCCATATCGACCTATAGTTGTGCTATTAGTTTTCACTTAGTAGCCCAAGCTCATACATTTCCACATGCAATCGAGATACATTCCACCTCCATTATCTTGGAAAAGAAGAGTTAGACTATTGTCCCTAGGGTTCTGAATTTTGTCCATAATGACAAAAGCTACACCATTTTGAAAATATTCAACTACATTATCAAGCAACTTCGAAATATCTCCAAATTGCCATGTGTGGGAAGTCGCATTATAATGGAGGAATTTTGTATGTACTTGAACATGATACACGCCACTTGGTAAAGATCACTTTTGTTCATTTTGGACATCATAATCCCCAACTCTCCAAAATTGTTTAAAACTATTTTTCTTTGAGTTTATACCTAAACAGTTCATTCAAAGGAAAAATGAATGCAAATTATGTTCTCTTTGCAGTGCATTTTCTGATCTCCACCCCTTCTGAAAAAATATAGAATATAACCCTAATCATAATCTGATTTGATATGACACTCCAAAGGGTGCACTGCAATCTCACATCTTTCCGCCTCAAATGATAATTCCGACTTGGGTGTACTGCAATCTCATGATGTTTGGGCCTCCAAATGGTTCATTGCAATATCACTATCTCTCCACCTCCAAGCGATCCTCCTTTATGCAACGATACAATTTTTCTCCTTTGGTACAAGATGGAAGCTAAGTATTATGGCTATCTATCTCAATTAGAATAACATGGTTATAACATCTCCTCTCTTTAGTGCAAGACTCAATATAACCATCATAAACTAGAGGACAACTTAGGTAAAAGGGAGTGAGTTTTTGGGTTATGATGGGGTTGCAAAAATTAGAGCTTCCATCGAAACAATCTTAAGCTAAAAAACACTTTACTTAACATCCTTCTTGTATAAAAAGGTATCAAGATGTATTGAATTAGCTAATGAGAAGTGTGAACTAATCTTTAGCAAACTATCTTTGGGGGAAACCCAAAGTTGATTAGATTCATCATTGGGAACTTTAGGCATCTTCTCACTTCCTTCTGGGAAGCAAATGTCATCCAAATGGTAGGTTCCTAAGGGATCATCCTTTCTCAGTGCTTGGCTTGATCCTTGGATATGTTCCTTGGTGGTTGATATAAGTCCCTAGATGTGTCTAGAGCCCCTGGATGTGTTCCAAGGAATCCTTGCAAAGTGCTTGGATTGATCATTGGATGTGTTCCTTGGTGGTTGATATAAGTCCCTACATGTGTTCTAGGGCCCCTGGATGCGTTCCAGGGAACCCTTGCCTAATGAATGGGTTGATCCTTGGTCTTGTACCTTGGTGGATAAGACCCTAGATGTGTTATAGGACCCCCAGATGTGTTCTGGGGCAACCTAGTCTTTGACCAGGTAAATCTTGGTGTAATACCAAGATGTGTTGATGTGTGATCCTCTTCCTCTCTCCCGGGATGGTCCATGAGACCTAAGAATTCCTATGAAGATGAACATGACCACATTGTTGATGGACCCCCTTATGCAGTAATGATAAAGTTTATAGGTCATTATGAGACTCATGTGGACATGTTTTTTCATTATGGACCCCTCCTTGACTTTGTCTTAAAAGGTACCCCCTTGTTGTTTTATGTGATTGGGGTTTTATATGTGTTTAGGGTTTTTATAATTAATATTAATATTAATTGACATTTTAATTTTTATTTATATTAATTAAATGCCAATATTTAATTATAATTTTAAAATGCCCTAACCCCTCTACCTAACTATAAATAAGACCCTACCCTCTAGCATCCTATTACACTCACCCTCACTTAGTCCTCACTCTCCTATTTGTTGCGGCCACCTCAGCTGTTCTCTCTTGATGATGGTGCGACCTCCTTTTTGGACTATCTTTTCAGATCTGAGCTTTGTTTTGTTGGTGCGGCCTCTCCATTTGATGTAATAGTTTTAGATCTGATTTTTGTTTGTTGGTGCAACCTCTCTATTTGATGTAACAGTTTTAGATTTGAGTTTTGTTGGTGCAACCACAGTTTCAGATATGAGTTTGTTGGTGCAACCTCCCCAGTTGGTGTAACAGTTTCAGATCTGAGTTTTGTATTGGTCTTGGTATTGGTTTGGTCTTGGTATTGGTTGGAGTGTTTATCTAGTGCTGCTTTCTTTTCAATTATGAAGGGTTTGATATATATGGACTGTTTTTTATGGAGGGTTTGCTTGTTTGATATGGAGATTTTTGTTGTCTCAGTTTTTGGAGTTCTTGTTGTCCCTTCTTGTGGGGTACCTGGTTTTGTTTTATCAGCTATGGTCAATACCTTATTGTCCCTTCTTGTGGAGTACTTGCTACAGTTCTCTTGTGATGATCTATACCTTGGAAAAATTATTCCTAATTCCTTATGACAGAGATCAAACCCTAGGGGTTTGATCCATGAACCTAAAACTATTTTTGAGCATATTATAAAGGTTTCAATCCACACATGTGACAGGTACATGTTTCTTAGATCAGGAGGTAAGCTTGAGGTTTGTCTTTTCACTCATAAATTTTGTTTATACTCAGAATTTAATTTAGATCTGTTTATTTCTTTTCTCATATATGCTGATCTTGTGAACAGAAAAATAAAAAGACATTATTTGTTTCTATTTTCCCCTAATTCTAACAATTTTCCTATGACTTTGACCAAGGGCACACTACTCTAGGAAGTCTCCTCACACCTTCTTGTGACCATTCTTCTTTCTATTCTTAGCCTATACCAAACATCACTAAACAACACAATGCCTGGAATCATACTAAGCTCTCTATTACTAAGCTCTTGTTATGGAAACTATGTGATATGGCACTCAAAGCATAACACGTATCTACAACTTATCGAACTCACTATGAAGCTTCTGCATGATTAGAGTGGTATCATTATTAGGAAGATACAGTATGTAGATTAAGACTAACTGGCTTATTACTTGTATTATACCAATCTTATTGAGGCAATGACATCAACTATTAATTATAAGCTAATCCATATTGAATCTAATCACATTGATTATGGATACTGTGTGTTCAATTCAGACTAACATGACATGTCTAATTCAGGCAAGTATTGTGATTCAAATAAAGCTTTAACATGACTTATAAGTATTGATTTGTTTTGTTTAACTATGCTTCTATTGGTATGATTACATACTTATATCTATGATTTTCATTGCTTATGATGAACTTGTTTATATGGTGAGTAATACAAGCCCATTCTTTATCTATGATAGTATCATTACCCTTATAACTATAACATGTAAGAGATTACGGTAATAAGGTAACCATTACTTATGCATAGACTAGTAATACATGTATAGCCTTATTTACTCCTATTGTGTGATGTATGTACCCGATGAGTGCAATGAATATGGAATAAAGGGGCATTCACATTACCACATTTAGGTGAATGGCAATAAGCTTACATCACAAGTGCACAAAGCTCATTGTATCTCATATGTAGAAACACAAGTAAATCCCAAGAATCACTTCTATTACGATAAGTTGATAGGTAGGAATATGGTATGATCACAACAGTATGAGTTCCATCTTCTTGAATAGGGATAGATTGTTAAATGTATATATAAAGGGCATAGATTATGTGAAATAAGCATGTCATATATAACTGATATGGAACCAATGTAAGTTGTAAGTGATATGTTGAACCTTAGGTATTATGTGTAATTATTCATATAGGTCAGATTGTACTACACGGCTTTCACTATAATTACCTAATATTGGTACAACTATAATAGAGAGAAGAGTGTAATCTCCATAGTAATAACCATAACTAAGCTATCGTAATAAGCAATGCTTACTATCATATTCAACGTATAGGTTGTGTATACTAGTACATAGCACATGCTCGTATTGATTACTATGATTCCCAGCTTAAGTACAGTATAAGCATTACTATTAACGTGTGTAATTGATTACGGATAAACACATAGGGTTAAGCTCAGTACCACATGTAATCTTATCACATTCTTATGATATGAAAGCTATGAAGTAAGACCATGGAAACTTATTAGCTTATATCGAGTAATCACATAGGAGCAAAGTATATATATGGGTTTCATTACCTTATCATAGGTAACTAGTAGAGATAATGGTATACATACTATCCTGTTCATTAAGTTGATATAACAAGGGTAACATAACACTTGTATGGGCTTATCATATGTATTAGTCCATATTCAATGATTACATCTATTTGTATTAGTATCATTAAACAGGTTATTCACTATATACCCTTATTAGGATGATACAAGGTAATTACTTCATTTTAAAATTTTCAAGTGGCAAAATTTAAAAATATCAAAAAAATAAAAATAAATTGACATTTTTTTAAAATACCTTCATGACGTCAGAATTGTGACATCTGGTAACGTTGCTCATATGGCACATACGTCGAAAATATATAGCGTGTCGTCGGTTGAGCGATGTTACTATAAGTCGGAATTGCGACGTGTGGTAACATCGCTCCCATGGAACCAACGTCGACGATATATAGCTTGACGTCGGTTGAGCGACGTTACTGTAAGTCAGAATTACGACGTATGGTAACATCGCTCCCATGACACATACGTTGGAGATACATAGTGTGCCGTCGGTTGAGCGACATTACTATAAGTTGAAATTGTGACGTATGGTAACGTCGCTCCCATGGTGTCCATGTAGTGGAGACCTACAAAATTGGATGTTGGAATTCCAATGTCTTTGATGTCGCTATAGCGACGACTATTTGGGGTTTGGACAATCAAATCCGAGATGAAACGTGTTCGCATGAAACATCGCAATAGAGACGATATCTATGTCGTCGGAAAAGCGACGTCATGTGAAATGACGTTTGAGGGGATCCCTTGTTTGTCATTGTCCCGATAAAAAAAAGTGGCAATTGCGTCGAACGCGCCATCAAAATTTGACCCAAATGTACTAGTGTTAGTCCCCCATAACTCTTTCTTCATGGTCGGTCTACACGCAACAATGTAATTTTATTAATGATATGTGCATTTACATATACACAAATCGGGCTCATGGCCTTAAGCATATGTCTCTCCGACCTAATAAACATATAAGACTTCAGCTTATAAACACTTGGTTCACCAGCCTATAAACATAATTACAATTCAACATGGGCTCGACTGTGGGGTGTTACATTGTTTTTTGTAGGCCTCTTCTTTCAAGATACCCTTTAAGAAAGTCGTCTTCAAATCCATTCGGTGAAGATTCAAATTATTATTGATAGCTAAGGAAAGAACACTCCTTATGGTAGTATACCAGGCAACGGGGGCAAAGGTATCATTATAGTCAATATCAGGCTTTTGACTAAAGCCTTTTGCCACAAATTTTGCCTTATACTTCTCAATGGAACCATCAACTTTATGCTTCAATTTGAAGATCCATCTACTTTCAATGACTTTCTTTTCTTCAGGAAGTGGAACTAGGTCCCACACATCGTTCTTCATGATGCTGTCATATTCTTCCTGCATACTTCAGTCCACTGTCTAGAATTTGAAGCTTCATCAAATGTATTGGGTTCAAAATCAATCAAGTCACTCATCAATGCAACAAGATTAGCTTCATACTTTCTATTTGGAACTCTGATTCGTGAAGATCTCATAGGAGGAAACACTTTTGGCTTGTTTTAATCTTTCATGTCTTCTTCTAGTCTCTTTATCCACATAGGAAACTCCCTGGTTTCTGCTTGATGTTCCTCATGATCTTTAGTCACTTCATTTGATTTTCTTGTTTTATGTCATCTTTACTTTCCTTATCATCTTGTTTATCACTGGCTTTTGGAACATCTAGCTGCACTTCAATACCAAGAGTGTTAGATGTCATTTTATAACCAAATTCATAAAAAATAACATCCCTTCAAAGTATAGTTCTCCTTTCACTAGGAATAAATATTCTATATCCCTTATGCTCATCACCATACCCAACAAATACACCTCTTTTGCTCGCAGGTTCAAGTTTTGTTTTCATATCTGAAGGTATATAAGTATACGCTGGAGAACCAAATACTATGAAATAATCAACAAAAGGCTTTACTCCTGAAAATGCCTCCTCGGGTGTAACTTCCCTCAAAGACTTATGAGGGCACCTGTTTAATGTGTGCACAACATTAAGAAATGCTTCTTCCCAAAGGAACCGTGGCATACCAAACTACTCCAACATGCACCATGCAGTTTCAACAATACTCCTGTTTTTCCTTTCTACTAGTCCATTCTGTCGACGAGTATAGGGAATACAATACTCCCTCTTGATCCTAGACTTCTTGCAAAAAGAAATAAAATCATGAGACTTGTACTCTCCCCCATTGTCACTCCTTAATATCTTGATGTTATGACCTGTTTGATTTTCTACCAAGGATTTAAATTCACAAAATTTATTAAACACCTCACTTTTATGTTTCATGAAATAAATCCAACACTTTCTAGTAGCGTCATCAATAAAGGTAACAAAGTACAAGTAGCTAGAAATACGAGTACTCATCGGTCCACACACATCAAAGTGAATAAGGTCTAATGGTTTCTTCACAATCTTTTCATCATTTATGAAGAAGGGATCTCTATGATGCTTTCCCATGGCACAGACATCACATACACCTCCTCTAGTAAAATTAAATTGTGGCATACCTTTTACCATTCTCTGGACTTTCTTGAGACTGTCAAGGTTTAGATGACCAAACCTCCCGTGCCATAGCTCTACTAGTGATCCATCGTCATGCACCAATGCTTTATGTTCAACAATACCTGCGATTAACACGTAT
This sequence comes from Picea engelmannii, assembly GCA_009831015.1. Taxonomy (NCBI): domain Eukaryota; kingdom Viridiplantae; phylum Streptophyta; class Pinopsida; order Pinales; family Pinaceae; genus Picea; species Picea engelmannii. The sequence goes on from ML791432.1 coordinate 82,896, forward strand.
ATACCACCATCTCTGACTCCATTGCAAATCACCTTATTATCCTTAAGGTTAATGAAAATACAACTTCTTTTGCCAAACTTAACATCCATATCTTGGTCAATAACAACACTTACTGAAAACAAATTCTTTTTAAGACTAGGAACAAACAAAACATTCTTATTCAATGCAATACCTCCACTTGGCATTCAAATAGGAATTGTGCCTATCCCTTTTACTTCATGGGCTCAGTCATCACCCAAGAACATCGATTCTCCTGATCTTTCTCTAAGAGTTGCAAACCACTGCTTGTGAGGGGTCACGTGCTTACTTGCACCCGAGTCTATATACCACACATCTTTGTGAGACTCATTAACGGAAAGAGTAGATAATAAGGAGAAATTTTCAAACTGACTTAAAAACTCATCAACTCCATTAGCGAAATTACCTTGATGTGACTTGGACCGATCCTTACCATTGTGTTGATCACGTCCCTTTTCACCCTAGAACTTCTTCTAAGGACAGTCTCATGCATAGTGATACTTTTAATTACAATTGAAGCACTTGACTTTTGAGAGGTTTCTCCTGGATGAAGAAGACTCACCCCCATTGGATAGTTGCTAAGGGGTTTTTCCTCCTTTCCCTTTCTGCCACTTCCTTCTGGGTTTCTTTGACTTCGACAACAAAACAACATCTTTTCAATCATTCTGATTCTTGCGCATTTCCTCAGATAGGAAAATATCATACAACTTCTCAAATGAGGGCATCGTTTCTCTACTTGCAACACTGCTCACAAATATTTCATAATCAATAGAAAAACCATTTAAAGCAATAGCTACCATTTCTTCATTTGAGATTGTATTGCCAACATCATGTAATTGACCTTATATCTCTTTGATCTTGTCAAGATAAGAAGAGACACTCTGTCCTTTCACCTCCCTACACGTGTTCAACTTGTTTCTGAGGAACATCCTTCACAACATGCTCGAAAACTCAAACAAAGATTTGAACTTGTCTCATAATTCTTTGGTCGTCTTGCAATCTCTCTAGCATGTACAACCAAAGAAGATCTCAAATTAATTGCTCTCTAGCATGTACAGCCAAAGAAGATCTCAAATTAATTGAGATAATCATTGGAGCCTTTATATCCCTCTTACTCCACTTGGTTTGATCTTTGGAAACTATAAGTTTTGGTTCCTTTCCATCAACTATGGAGAAGAAATCACTCTCACTCGGGATGAGCTCCATAAAATATTTCCACCCGGAATAATTGGATGCGTCTTCCAATTTCTTAGAATCGCTAAGTTTAAAGTTATCCATACCAAAAAATGAAAGACAACAATTTGGGATTTTGCTCACACACAAACCTAGCTTGGAAATTTTAAAAAATGATGGCTTACTTTTCACACTAGCTGCCCCAGGGAAGACACACTGGCTCCAAACACAAGCAGGCCGTTACCTGCTCGCTTCCGCTCCTAATCGCCCTCACGACAATCTCAATTTCTGGTCCCTGCTCCCGCTCCGGGCAAAAGAAAAAAGGGCGCTCACATCAGCATAYGGACTTTACCGTCTGGACTCCAGCAAACTGCCGTTTTCTCCACAGCCACACATTGTCGTACGACACCCTCACACTGGTCAATAGTTCACGGCTCTCTAGCTCGCTGGTCTTCAACAACTAGACGGCTCACTTGTTAGCCTTCATACGGCAACGTACAAACTCTCTGGCTCTACGTATAACAATACAAGCTCTCTCCATCTCCTTTAACGGCCAGAAATTACGAATTCTCAGATGTAAACTTCGCCAGAAAGCTGCTTCAAATGTCCGTACAATAACATTAACCGACAATTTATGAGTGAAATATACGCTTAAACAAATGGTAATTTTCTATTGGTGAATGAATTAAATGCAAATTAAACCAAGATTTGGAGTTGGAAAAGTGACTTCCCTTCCGAATTCGCGCCAAAACAGTGATGATGCAAAGTTGTTTAAGATATGAGAGTGTGGTTTTGGAAACCCGTCCTTCGAGTTCCGAATCCACTAGGTCAGTACCACGTGGTGACAGATCTAATACTTTTGGAGGCGTAATGTCATTACCACGTGGCGACAGATCTAGCATTGTGCTTTATCATTTATTACTTGTAAATGATTTTTGTTTGATTGTGTTATGGCAATGTTGATGAGTGGGTCACGGTCAGGSCTGGAATTTGACGTCCCACAGGACGTTTTTTCGGTTTTTAGACGTATTTGACACTGGCTAATAAAATTTACACGTCATCACTGACTGGCATGAGAATTATCTACCTGTCAGTTTGACGTGTGACCGCCTTCAATGCCCGTCAAAAACTCTAGTGGGTATACGAGCTAGGTAGTAGGGCTAGCCTGCTAGGTAGTAGGGGTCATGAGTCGTGTAGGGTACGCATTGATAGCTTACACATGAAAGGGGTTCGAAATTGGGGACCTTGTGCCCGACCTGCCATTTAAATGGAAACCATAACCAGTACAAGAAGCCATTTAAACCTTGCATGCTCTGAACCGGAGATGGAATGTTTCCCATGAGCCAAGAGTTAATGTTGAGAGATGGAGTATTAAATCCATGCATTGGAGACTGGATCGGACCGTATATACCGCCATTGGCCACGATTCGAAATGTGTTCGCTGTGATAAGGGGCTTAGAAGAGCCTGACAAGTATAGCTAGAAAAGCACAGTTCCGCTCTGATACCTAAATAACCTTCTGTTAAACATTTGAACTACCTTCATAAATTGCAGTCTACATTAACAGGTATAGCTAGAAAAGCAAAGTTCCGCTCTGATACCTAAATAACCTTCTGTGAAACATTTGAACTACCTTCATAAATTGCAATCTACATTAACATCTATTGTGTTGAATCGCCAGGTTTGTTATTCTTGGGAACCATCGAGATGCCTTGACTTATGGAACTGTGGATCCAAACAGTGGTACAACTGTTCTTCTAGAAGTAAGGGACATCATGGTTTTTTCAGAGAAGAACAAACAAAATTTTGTGTTTAAACTTCATTCATGTTGGTGATTTTTAAATTTTTATATGAACAGATTGCTAGAAATTTCGGCGTCTTGCTTCGCCAAGGATGGCTACCCAGAAGAAGCATTATCCTCGGCAGTTGGGATGCAGAAGAGTTTGGAATGGTAAAGCCTCAACAATATCTTGAATCTTGACTTCAAATTATTCATCTAATGAAGGGATTCTAACCATTCTGTAATGTACCGGTGCACAGATAGGATCCACAGAGTGGGTAGAACAAAATTTTGGAAACTTGGGCTCACAAGCAGTGGCCTACCTGAATGTTGATTGTGCTATTCAAGGAAGTGGGATTTTCGTTGGTGCTACACCACAGTTGAACAACCTTCTGGTTGAAGTTACGAAAGAGGTACTGAACACATAAACTCATCTCTAGATATATTTGCCAAGACAATTTCTCTCCTATTTTATTCAATGAATCAATTTATTTTCCTGAAACGCTTGATTTTTCTTCACTGGTATGTTTGATTCATGAAATTGAATTGTTTATACATGTATTAGATCACACAATTTCAAGTAGTTAGTTTTATTTTTACAAATATGTTTTATGAGTTTAGAACTTATGGCTGCCAATATGGATAGAGACTTGTAAGTATATACCGCCTAGGTTAATAACTATAATTCATGGCTTCAGCCTTCAAGAAACTAGGTAGAGGCACAACAGTGAGGTTGATGACACCTAGACAGTGTTAGTTGAGGGAGTAAATGGACACCCAAATTACAAATTCCAATGCTTCAGCCTGGGTCTTGGGTAAAACGTGAAGTGACAGGCATGAAAATAATTTAACCGTCATCAATTTTTGTCTTGACAGGCTGGGTAAATTTGAAATTCCAGGCCTGGTCACGGTACTCTATGCAAGGTTGGAATTGGCATTTTCCTGTTATTTACGTTATGGCGTAGGCTAAACCCCAAACGAAATGGACCTTTGCCGGCACCCGTTTTCCATCTTTCATTTTCCGTCGCCAATGATGTTAGACCCATCACCGATCATGTCAGAGCCCCAGCGACCCGTCACATCCCGTCGACCCTCCCGTCGGCAGTCGCGCGATCTTTCTGTCCGGCAATGCCAAATTCAAATTCAAATTCAAATTCAATCTTCCCCGCCTCATTTCCTCTGTGCGCGCCCATTCCTCTGCTCCCAATCCACGCCCGCCTCATTCCTCTGGGTGCCCATTCCTCTGCCCCTGAACCAGAGCACTATGTGAGCAACGATGACTGCTAACAGTTGGAAATGGTACAGCCTCGCGGCGGACAACGTAATCGACGCGCGACTGATAGACTCAGCGGGGAAACTGCATGACGGGAATAGCATGGGGGAAGAGATGTTCTGGGCCTTGAGCGACGGAGGGTGCGGGAATTGGGGGGTAGTTCTTGCATGGAAGATCAGACTGCTAAAATCACCCCCGGTGATCACGGTGTTCCCCGTATCCAAGCGAGGGATAGACAATGTAACCGATGTCTTACCCGTCCACCTCATTTCTGTCAACCTCAACACGTACAGGGTTTTCATCTGTGCCTTGCTGTCCAAACCTTCTGCTTTAGTTATGGAACGAAAACCTCCAAGGCCGAGAAAAGATCCTAAAGGGGAGCCAAGAATAAGGAGATGAAAGTGAAGGTATACACATAGTTCGATCTATCGCTAGTTTCCTCTGTGATATATATTTGTTTCATACCTATGATTTGCAGTGCACTGATCTATGATTTCTTTCTCCTCTGCGTTATTTTTTTGTTTAATCAAAGAGAACTCTTCGTTCTCGTTCCGGAACGAAGCCTAGTTCAGCCCAATCCTCGATGCCAATGGATTTGGTATTCAGTTCTATAGAGAAAACACGTGCTCATCTATCCACACCTGATCTACAAATTGATCGGGGTTTTTCCCACATAGGTTTGACACCAATGAATTCTGGTGATAGAGTCAGGTCTCGGGCGACCCCTGCATCGGAGCCCTTGAAAGCGGATGAACTTTCGATGCGAAGGTATTGGATTCCATCTCATTCACGTTTTGTTTGTCTGAACTCCATTTTTATTTTGATTTTGTATGGCTTATATTGAAGTGTTTTATTTTTTGCAGATCTACCACCCCAAGTGAGCATATCTTTCATATATCGATTCCAGAGCCAGAAGATATGGTTTACGGATTCAACACTTCCCACCAACTGGGTAAGTAATCCAGCAAATAAAATTGATAAAGACAAAATTTTCCTTACTATTTGTGACTGATTTGTAATATTTTCCTTGCAGACTTGATGGTGGAGAGCGGACCTTCTCAACCACTCAATCAATCCCCTAAAGATTCTACAGATAAATTAACTGGCACAATCCTTACGTGAGAATCATATTATTACCTTCAATCATGTGGGGAGGACTATAAAATATTTGATCTAATAATATATATCTCTGTAGGCATTTCAGAGATCATTTCAACACACCAGGGAATTCGACAAAGAAATCTTTGAACCAACTCGCTCAAGACATGTATTGTTTATTCCAAGGTTAATTCTTCCTTAAATGCACGATATGCGGCTGATTTGCCCAAATCTGGTTTAAATGGTTTAAATGCCTAAGACAATGCAATGTTAAGGGCTTTGTATCTATATATAAAATAAAGAATCTGGGTTGATAATGAAAAAAAAGAAATGAAATCACTAGCATGCAGAGAATTGGCCCAAATCTCTTGGTTCAAATGCCAAAGACAATGCAATGTTAAGGGCTTCATTTCTATATCTAACAAGGAAACTGGGCTGATAATGAAACAATAGTTATGAAATACCAGTACGCAAAGGGAATATTGGTGCTTTGCATTACAAGGAATCCGATAGAAATTCTAGGCTAGACAGACAGAAAGACGGACCATAT
>ML791432.1:124619-136660 GCA_009831015.1 Picea engelmannii
ATTAGTAAGATTCGCTAAGGTTTCTACATTTTAAAATAAATTTCCATCCTTAAAATCATCCCTGAACATAGATCCCCCACACGTCCTTGTTGACATGGTCTGCTGACCAATATCCCTGATCCAATGGTCCTTGTTATTTCCTCTAAATCCAACGATCCTTATTCACTTCGGATTTATGGGCTCCAGGTGTTTCAAATCTCAAACTGACGGAGCGCAAGTTCCTCACATCTTTAGACCCGAAGTGAAGGATGTTCGTTTGATCAAGATCTTAGATCAACGACTCGATCCGTTTGCGATGCAACTCTTGCAGCTTATCCCGTCCTTCCACTCAAAAAGTGATCCAATGATTGTGGAGAATCTAGAAGCATATCAACCGTCGACGATGATTGCAGAACTATATCTTGCGAGTGATTTAATTTTCCTTTCAATCTCCGCAATCTATCCCTGCCATAGATTTTGTGATTGTGCATCCGACGGTCACGATTTAATCTGAATTAAAATGGTAATTAGTTGGATCAACCACAGTTGTAGATATTTGAAGCTATGTGATCTGACAAACTAGACGAATTGTGGGATTGTAACTGGCGAGTAGTTTAATTCTTCTTCTGATCTCCGCAATTTATCCCTACCGTAGATTTGGCAATTGTGCATCAACGATCTTGATTTTTTTTGTGTTTCATTGCGCCATACCTCGTGCCATCTCTTCTGAGCCTGATCTCTGTGTTTTCTAACCCTCCCAAACTCTTGTTATAGGAACATTGTTGATCCTATCATTATCTAATCACAAATTTCTTTAGCCTTAAGGTGATGTTCTTCTGTTGATTATTTTTCTTCCCGAGATTAACCTTGCTGCTCTGCTTACTATGACTGTTGACATCAATGAAAACACATGAATGACAATATGCCCAACAATAACCCCCTTTGTCATTTAGGGAAACACACCAACTTCATACATAATCTCCCCCTGTGGTGATGCTTCTGTCCTCTAAAGTTACTCTCCCCCTTTGGCATCAATGGCAAAGGGTTTTTTCTCCGATGATATGTCTGTATAAATATTTCTTTGACCATTGGTAACTCCTCCAATCATAATTGAATGACTCCTTCTGATGTTTATTTCTATCTCCCCCTAAATAGGTGCAACTGATGCATTATTTTCTTGAGAGATTTAGGTAGGAAGAAGGATTACTCCCAATTTTTGCCTGAGATATTTGTAAAAATATCTGCCACATGTTCTTGTGTTGGAATATATTCCAATTTAATGTTTTTTTTTTTAGCCTGATCTCTTAGATAGTGGTACTTTATAGGAATGTGTTTCGATTTTGAGTGCTGGACAGGGTTCTTAGAGAGACTTATCGCACTTGTATTATCACAGTGAATAGTAGTTGGTTCTTCAAATACTATTTTGATATCTTGTAGAGTTTGTTTCATCCATTTGAAACATTTTGCTGCTGCAATATACTCAGCTTCAGTGATAGATAGAGAAATTGAGGACTACTTCTTGCTTATCCAAGCAACCAATGATTCTCCCAAAAAGAATGATCCTCCACTTGTACTCTTTCTATCATCTACACTTCCTGCCCAATCAACATCTAAATAGGCTTTTAATGTGAATGAATCCTTGCTAGGGTACCACAATCCAATATCTATGATTCCTTTCAAATATCTAAAGATTCTTTTTACAACTTGAACATGGCTCTCCTTTGGTTCTGCTTGGAATCTAGCCACCATCCCAACAACTTGCTTGACATCAAGTCTGGAAGCTGTTACATAGAGCAAACTTCCTATCATTGATCTGTAGTGTTTTGGATCTACTGATTTGGACTCATCATCCTTAATTTGCATCTGACTGTCATAGGTGTACTAATAGGTTTTCAATCCTCTAACTGGAATCTCTTAAGTACATCCTTAACATATTTAGAACGATGGATAAAGACTCCTCTTTTGGACTGTATTATTTGTAATCCAAGGAAGAAATTCAGTTCGCCAAGCAAAGACATTTCAAATTCTTACTGCATCATCTTATAAAAGTCCTTACTGATTTTTTCATTATCACTACCAAATATAATATCATCAACATACACTTCCACAATGATCAAGCTATTACCATCAACTTTGCAATAAAGATTGTTGTCTATTGATCCCCTTTTGAGGCCTTGTTTTTGTAAATAAGAGTCTAGCCTTGCATACCATGCTCTGGGTGCTTGTTTTAGTCCATATAGTGCTTTCTTTAATTTACAAACATAGTCTCCTTTGTTGGTGAATTGGAACCCTTCTGGTTTCTCAATATAGACTTCCTCTTCCAAATTTCCATTGAGAAATGCTGACTTGACATCCATTTGGTACACTTTAAATTTTCTGTAGCTGGAGAAAGTTAAGAACATCCTAATTGCCTTTAATCTGGCCACACGTGAAAATGTTTCTTCATAGTCTACTCCTTCAACTTGAGCATACCCTTTTCATACTAATCTGGCTTTATTCTTGATTACTTGCCCATATTCATTCATTTTATTTTTATATACCCATTTAGTTCCAATGACATTTATATTTTTTGGTCTAGGGACTAGTTCCCAAGTTTGATTTTTTTTCGATTTGGTCCAATTCTTCATTCATAGCTTTGATCCAATTCACATCTTTACATGCGTATTTGATTGAGCTAGGCTCAACATGTGACAACAATGATATTTCTGTTTGATACAATAGTTTTCTTCTTGTGTGCACTCCATCATTCATATCTCCAATAATCAGTTCTTCCAGATGATTCTTTTGAGTAATTCTTGAGGGTGTCTTTGTATATCTTCTTGGGAAATCTTCTCTTATCTCTCTATTTTGACTATATTCTTCGCTTTCACTAGTCTCCATTTTATCTTATTCCCTTTATTTTTCATTATCTTCTACTTCTTCTAGTTGTGTGCCAAATGTCTCATCATCATCTTCATCTTCATTTTTAGGTATGGTCTCTTGATTTTTGATCCTTATAATTTTTAGGTCATCCACCTTGATATATGCACTCTCAATAACATTATGTGATCTAAGATTGTAGCATTTGTATGATTTTTTGTTTGAAGCATATCCAAGAAAAATACCTTCATCAGATCTGGCATCAATTTTTCCAAGACTCTCATCTACTCTTTTGATGTAGGATTTACTTCCAAAGACCTTGAAGTATTTTACTGATGGAGCTCTTCCAAACCATAGTTCATAAGGGGTCTTATCACTATTAACCCTGAGCTAACCTCTGTTCAATATGTATACTACTGTGATTACAACTTCCCTCCAATATCTATCTGACAATTTTGCTTCATTGAGCATAGTTCTTGCAACCTCCTGAACTATTCCATTCTTTCTCTCAGCAATTCCGTTTTGCTGAGGTGTCCTGGAAGCAAAGAATTGTCTTTTTATTCCATGGGTTTCACAGAAGAGATCAAACTCTTTTGAGGTGAATTCACCACCATTGTCTGATCTAAGACATTTGATTTTTGTCTCCTTTTCATTTTCTACAAGGGTTTTAAAGGCTTTGAATTTGTTGAGTGCTTCTGATTTTTCTTTGAGAAAACATATCCAACCCATTCTAGTAAATTAATCAATGAACAACATAAAGTAAGACTCTCCTTGCAAAATCTTGGTCCTCATAGGTCCACATAGGTTAGTGTGAACAAGCTTTAAGGGTTTAGAGGTTGTGTATTCTTTTTCCTTGAACCTTATTCTAGTTTTCTTCCCTAGTTGGCAGTGTCTACACATAGAATTTGAGGGTTTTATGATCTTTGGCAAGTTTCTTACTGCACCAAGGTTGCTGACTTTCAAAAGATTGTCAAATTTAATATGCCCCAACCTTCTATGCCATAGCCAACTTTCATCTACTGAATTTATATGACACTCCTCATTCAGTTTTGTATCTAGTATATATACATTTTAAGGAGTTCTAGGAGCAGTACCAACTAATTTTCCTGTGTCTTCTCTCCTAATCTCACATTTTTGTGAATCAAAGATGCAGAAGTTCCCCTGATCATAGGTTTGACTGACACTTAATAGACTAGGTTTTATTTTTTCGACAAGTAGCACATTTCTGTCTTTGTCTTTTTCTAAGCTCATAGTGCCTTTCCCAAATATGTTACTTGAAGCATTATCACCAAATGTAACTTTAAATTTTTGTTTCTTTAAGTATAAAAAATTATCCTTGTTACCTGTCATATGTTTTGAGCACCCACTGTCAACATACCAGAGATCTTTTTTATCTTGAGCTTTTAGGGCAATAAGACATTCATTTTTTGATGTTTTTTCTCTCCAAAGTTTCTTTTGCTCTCTAATGAAATTTGGCTGTTCTGAGACTTCCATTAATTTGCAATTAATGGCCTTATGTCCATGGTTATGACATATGAAACATTGTAAGTCCCCTTCTTGTAGAGGTGCAAAAGAGTTATAGTTTCTTCTTTTAACTCGATTTGCTGCTTGTTTATCTTTAAGGATATAGTTCTTAACCTTCATATTTTTCTTTCTATATTCTCTACAATTTATAGCTTTGTGTCCAAAATTAGAGCATGTAAAGCAATAACCAAGGAAAATGCGAGGATACCTATTTTGATAAAACTTCTTTGGTATTGTCTTGTCTTTCATTCTGATGGATGGAAGTAATCTTTTGGAGTTCTGATCATTACTTATCTTCTCTTCATTTTTCTTCTTGAATGTACTGAGGAGAGCATCTACATAAGATTTTGAGTTAACATGGATTTCCTTTTGAGAATAAACTATTCCATTTGTATTACCTGAATTCCTTTGCGTGGTAATAATCTTATCTAATATTTTAGAGCTATTTTCAGATTTTGTTTGAGTGATTTTTGGATCCAGTTTCTTTTTTAGTTGAACTATCTCTTCCTCCATTCTTTCACAAGTTATTTGTTTTTCCTTAAGAGACTTTTCTAGACTTTATTCGATCTTATTTGCTTCTAATATTTTTTTTTTCAGGTTGCTCATGAGTTTTTCCATCTCCTTTTCTTCTTGTTCATGTTTTTCCTTTTGTTCAACTACAAAACTTTTTAGTTGTCTATATCTGGTTTTGTACTTTCTTAATTCATTCAGGGCACTGAGAAGTTCTTCTTCCATGTTAACTTTTTCTTCATCTTCCAACTCTTTCTCATGTTTAATTTTTTCTATCTCATTAGATTCTTCAATACCTAAGAAAAGGACTTCATCATCATGAGATTCATCGTTGTCACTAGACTCTGACGAATTGTTGTTTTCTTCTTTTGAATACAAATTCTTTTTCCCATTGTAAAACTTTTTCTTGTAGTTGGGTTTTTCCTTCTTGTATTAATTGTTTTTGTTTTCTTCATCTTCAGGGTCCTCCTTGGGATAGGGACACTTGGATGCAAAATGACCAACCTTGCCACAGTTAAAACATTTCAAAAGAAGCTTGGCTTTGTACTTCCCTGATCCTTTCTTAAGTTTTCTAATGAAATTGGCTTCTTCCACATCAGATTCTTCATGATGGCTGGATTGAGATTTTTGCTTCTGATTTATCTTTGTCTTGGATGCTTTGAAAGTTGTTTCATCTTTTGCTGATTTTTCATGCCTCGTTCTCATTTCATATGCTGTAAAGATTCCATGGAGCTGATCAACTGTGAGTGAGTATAGATCAGATCTATCTTCAATCGAAGAAATCTTTGCATCATATCTCATAGGTAACGACCTTAGTATTTTTTTCACAATGGGTTTATCTGCAATCTCTTCGCCTGCCGCTTTAATTGAATTAACCACTTCATCTACCCTATGAAAGTACTCAACAATATTTTCTTCTTCTTTCATTTTTAGATTTTCAAACTGAGTTCTATAGGTCTGTAGTTTGGCTTCCTTGACTTTCTCATCTCCTTCATATACAACCTCCAACTTATCCCAAATTTCTTTGTCTGATTTGCAATGCATAACCTTTACACATATAGAATTTGTCAACCCTACTAGAATTCCATTAACTGCTCTTGAATTGTCTTTACATATTTTCTTTTCTGTAGAGTCTTTAGGTGGAGTAGTAGGTGCAGTGTAACCATCTACAACAGATTTCAAGATATCAAAACCAAGAGCCAACATGAAGTTTTTCATTCTTATTTTCCACAGAGCATAGCCTCCTCCATTGAATAATGATGCTTTGTTGTTGAACATTCCTTCTTGTTGATCCATCTTCAGGATCTACCTTCAAGTTTGTTAGACTATGCTGAAGGAACACCCTATGATACCAATTGAAGGATCATATCTTGTCACTGAGAGGGGGGGGCGGGTGAATTAGTGAAAGAAAATTTATATCATTTTTTTCATTTATTAATGCAAACAGAATTTTAACACAGTATTTATTGTGGAACCCAATTGGGAAAACCACAAACTTTTTTCTATTAACTGCAAAATTTGTTTTAAATGTTACATAGAGAAAGATGTACTTCCTTTTTTATCAACACCAACTGATCAGGAAGCACCCACACCCTAGTTTACTAGCACCAACTGGTAGGAGGATACAACCCCCTGTTTAGTCATCTACAACTGATAAGGAAGCACCAATTGCCTCTACAGGCTCCAACCTGCCCTTGCACCACCCAACCACCCTTAATGCATATGTATTAGCTTTTTTTCCTGGAATTTGCTTCAGATTTTGATCCTCTGATCTGGACTGCAGAGACACTTTCTTCAACCAATCTTTCATGTTTATATATTCTTTAAAATAATGTGAATGTGAAACACTGCGTCCCTTCGTTTGGACCATCACACCTCTTTGATTAACTTAACCATAATCTCTATTTATTATTTTCACTGTGATGGCTTTTCGTAAATTGATCACTTTATGGATCAATTTCATCCATTAAATTCATTCCCGAATCTCTGTTATTTTCATAGAAACCAAATTCCACAAACGCACTTCCTTCAAACCATCACATATGACCGTGCATTATAGAACCATAGGATTACCAACTATAGTGACACATTATAATTTCCTTTTTCAAAAACTCTTATAGCATATGACCATCAACGGTGATAAAAATGCTAAGTGAGACGAACACTTGAGTGCTTATCAATTCGATGGTCACGATTCATTCTTCTGACGAGATGGACGACTGTTGTAACTTCGACACTTTGATCTTCGGGTCTTCGTGACATCCAACCTTTCAAAACTCCTGAATATGATATCGACGAACATATCAGACGGTTCACATTTATCATGGAACCATATCAATGTTCATAAAAGATCCTTACATCTATCCTTTCATTCCTTAATCTGATGACCAAGACTTAATCAAGYGTTGTGATGGATCACCACCATTTACTCCGGGTCTCCAGACTCCRGAGATATCAAATCTCAAACTCTTGTTTTCTCCCGGAACATTTCAATCGAAGTCCACGATCCAACGACGCTTGTCCTCTTTAATCCAATGGCTATCCTCTGCTCTGGGACTCCGGCCTTTGGCAATATCAAACCTTTCTCCTTCACATTTTCCCGTAGTAGTTTTCGCCCAGAGTTCACGATAAGTTGACACATACCCTCCTACTGTGTAAGTCATCAATGGTGGACACCGCTTGTTGCCGGTTAACGTTTCCGTTTACACTATCCTTCCAGTATAGTAGATCGATGATCATGAATGCTCTCGAGGTGATATTTCATATCGAACGTCTCGTGTCCACTTTGGGTCTCCGACATTCGGGACTTTGGGACTTTGGGAAAGTGCTGGTGGTAAAAATCCCGAAGCAAAAACTCTTGGAGTGACGTAACTTCTTACATCACTTGATGACGTGTCACGAGATGAGTAGCTGCCACGTGTCACTCAGATTCRTGATTTGCACGTACCTGAACTGTTGATTTCAACTTGATACTTGCCATTCTATGAATGTGCCACGTGTCCTTGCTAACGTAGACCGTTGACATGGTCTGTCACAGTTTCTTGCTGACATCGACGTAGATCTCCCACACGTCCTTTCTGACGTGGTCTGTTGACCAATAGCCCTGATCCAACATTCCTTTTTATTTCCTCCAAATCCAACGGTCCTTATTCACTTCGGATTTCTGGGCTCTGGGTGTTTCAAATATCAAACCGACGGAGTGTAAGTTCCTCACATCTTTAGACCCAAAGTGAAGGATGTTTGTTCAATCAACATCTTAGATCAACGACTCGATCCGTTTGCGATGTAGCTCTTGCAGTTTATCCTATCCTTCCACTCAAAAAGTGATCCAACGATTGTGGATAATGTAGAAGCAGATCAATGGTCGACGATGATTGCAGAACTACAACTTTCAAGTGATTTAATTTTTCTTTCAATCTTTGCAATCTATCCCTGCCATAGATTTTGCGATTGCGCATCTGATGGTCACAATTTAATCTAACTTAAACTAGTCGTTAGTTGGATCAACCACAGTCATATATCTTTGAAGCTGTGTGATATGACGATCTAGATGGATTGTAGGATTGTAACTGATGAGTAGTTTAATTCTTCTTTTGATCTTCGCAATTTATCCCTACTGTAGATTTGGCGATTATGCATCAACGATTTTGATTTTTTCTGCATTTCATCACGCCATACCTCACGCCATCTCTTTTGAGCTTGATCTCTGTGTTTTCTAACCCTCCTGAGCTCTTATTATAGGAACATTGTTGATCCTATCGTGATAAAAAATAATCACGAATTTCTTTAGCCTTAAGGTGATGTTCTTCTGACGATTCTTTTTCTTCCCGAGATTAATCTTGCTGCTCTACTTACTATGACTATTGACATCAATGAAAACACATGAATGACAATATGTCCAACACTTAGGCCTTGCCAATTTCTGCTGCAGGTTCATGTTGGGATTCTCCCATATTGCATGGGCCCTCAACCAAGTAACCAAGGGTGGTGGTAAAGAAAAAATTGTGTGGGGCCATGTTGATGGGACCTAAATCCCTTGACTCAACAACAGGAACCAAACCTGCCACTGAGGCCCAATTAGACTCTACAATGTTTAAAATGGAATGGTTCTCCAGATCTTGCGATCCGACCAATTTATCGATGGGCTTTGTGTTTCTTTGTGAATGATCTTCCTTCAGTTAGGACTATTTTATTCCATATTTTCTCTTGGGTGGGGCTGATATGAGAGATGCAAGCCAACATAAACCAACTTGACAATTAACATGATTAAGTTTTAACTACTGGGAAAGAGGTTAAGCTTGGGATAACACGCTGCTCAACATCCAGACAATTACTCTATACCACAAGCCTAGTACTAATAAATTAACCATGTGAGCATCCAATTACTGTCTGAGAAACTAACTATAAGAAAGAAATCACATATGTAATGAGATAATGGAAAGCAAAATAATTCATCTACCATGACCATGCATCACATAATAACACAACGATTTATCTTCATCATTAAAGAAAAGAACATCAAAACATTGCACCAAATAACTTGACAATACAATTAATTGCTCTCACTCATTACTGCATCATTCATGAAACATGATAGGAAGTAGTTCTTCTCCAAGTCCAATCACATGCATCTAATGAAAATAGTTTTTCTTTGGTCCAGAAGGACTTCTCAATTCATAGCAGTCTCAAAATAATTCTTAACAACAAAAAATAAAGAGTTCTTACAACAACCATCGACCCTTTGCTAATTGGTCGATGTCTTTATTTATAATATAGAGTTATAACCGAAACTAATGGCTAATTGCAGTTTAAACAAAACAAAAATCACCACATAGCATTATCTTCTAACAACTTCTTTAACAGTTGTCCTGAGATACTTCTTGGAAAGGATGTATTCTCTCATATTCATTCCAGTTGACAAATAGTTTTTCACAAGTTTCAGCCCATGGGAATCTATGTTGTTCCATTGGGGCTGCATATATTCCCCTGATGTCTACTGCATGCACCCGATACTTTACTAAGGTGGAGTTCATCTACTGTAGCATGGCTCGAGCTTTGATTAGATGTTTTTCGAATTGTCATACTTTCCCTGGCTTCACATCATCTATTTTTGCGAACTCTTCGGTCCATAGCGCATCTTGTTTGGCATGCCGCTTGACCATGTCGCTTAGGTCAATGAAATTATCGGGGTGCCGAACTTGGGGAACTTGGCATCCTTCATTGCTCTGTCAATCTTGATTCAGTGTTTCTTTTAGGTTCATCGGTGAGATAGCGGAGCAAGCTTTGTTCAGTGATTGGGGAATCCTTCCTACAAGTGGGGTTGAGATAGTTTGGCGATCGAGCAAATACGACATAAGATACCAACAAACATAATCGACCGGTGCATACCGGTGGAGCTCGTTAGTGTTGATCATTTAATACTTACATGATCCTAGTTGTTCCTTTCAATGACCTATGATGTCTTTTATCCGCGCCGCTGCTCCTCTTCAGTTTAAACAAGTCACGCCAGCGCGCCAAAGCGTGGAAAATCGAGTACGGTGGATACGAGCGTTGCAACCGTCATAGTAGCTGCTTGATCTTTGGGACTGGGAAAAGATGCCAGTGTTGAGCATGCACGTGTATTCTCCCAGAAGGTCGGATGCCGTATTAAGGAAGTCGTTAAATTCCTCCAGAATCTGTATTATGAAGTGTGTCAATTATCATTCGTCAATAATGGAAGCTGGGGAGTTTAAAGAGATTGGAATGATCGTACTGTACATTCTCTGCAATTTCGATCAGTGGCGCTTTAAGCATTCTGGATTACATCCGACGAGCAGCTGTGACACGTTAAGTCTTCAAGACATCTTGTCACGAAGAGTGTTCTTTTGGCACGCTCTGGTTTGATTCTTTGTTTGGCTATAAATTCTAGGAATTATGTGGGGAATTCCACGCATAAGTCGATTTTATGCTTCTGTGATGCTAATCTTGTGCGTTTATTCAGGAGAAACTCAGTGTAGTGGTCCTTTATTACCTGCAGGCGTCCAAGCCACCATGTTGTTGCATTATGGGATCCCCTCCTAACAAGGGACAGGGTTTGCGAGGTAGCCGAAGTGCCAAGTCCGAGCCCCAATGCGCCTGGGATTCATTCTTATTGGCTCCTAGTGTCCTCGAAGCTTTGACAGGAGATACAGGCTTTCGTTCGGATAGGGTTTCAGCAATCGGCGATACCGCTCTTCTCTTTGTGCGACACTTACCTTTTCGTTTTCCTGTCGAAGGCGAACGGGTCGATCTTTGGCGATACCTCTGCCAAAGTTCAATCGTAAAAAGAAATACTTTCATCTACCGATGCCGATGAAGATCGGTGTTAGAATATTTTAAAATTCTCAAATGATTTTCAACACCTTTAACATTTACTGATACTGAACTCCTAAGCGCGCCGTGGAAAGATTTAGTGTGCCGATTCCCTAAGTAGCTTATTAAGGACCCTTTAACGATTAAGCTGATTCTTTGTTGTATGTTCAGGCAGGATTTAGAAAATTCAAACATGAACATAAAAATAAGCGCAAGTATCAATTTCATACTGAAGGAAAAATAGACAGTGTAAAGGGTCAAGTGGTACCCAAAAGTAAAAAGTGAACATAGACTTTTAGGGTGTGTTGAGTGCTCAACAGGCCGGTCCCAACAACAAGCGTTCGATGATTTGAAGCAGTGCTTGTGCTTAACCCCAATAATTTCACTATCGGACCTGCAACGACCCTTTGAGATTGAGACATATGCTTTAGACTATGTTGTGGGTGTTGTTCCCACTCAGCACGGCCACCCTGTGGCCTATCATAGTGAGACACTATCATATGTTTTCTGTAAGTACCATACTTACGACAAATAAATGTACTCCATTGTGCAATCCTCTCGCAAGTGGATACATTACATTATTGGGAAGGAGACAGTCATCTACACTGATCGTAAGCCACTACAGTTCATGCAGACACAAGACAAATTGCAGAATGACCACCATCAGAAGTGGTCCACGTACTTGTAGCCACGGATGATTTTAGGGGCTAAATTTCGCTCATGGGATAATTTTCCATGGTTTTTCCAAAAACAAGATTCACTATTTTAAAAATGATTCACCCAAATTCTATAGGATAAAATTATTTTACCTTAAAAATCGCCAAAATTTTATAAAAACT
>ML791432.1:137673-155768 GCA_009831015.1 Picea engelmannii
GCATGTATAATTCCAAGAACCCTCACACATGGGATGAGAGTCTCCCCTATGTTTAACATAACTACAACCAAGCCCTGCATAGCTCAAATGGCCACGACCCCTTTCAGGTGGGGTTGGGATTCCAACCATTGGGTCCCATAGATGTTGCACTACCCCTTCCGGTCACCTCGGACGACTCATCTCCTGCTCGAAATGAAGTTGACAAAACCACCTAGTTCATTGAGAGGATCCATCACATTCACCAACAGGTTCAGGATATCCTACAGAAGTCCAATGATAAGTACAAGCAATGCCATGATCAACACCGGGTTCCACATAAGTTTCAGGTGGGCAACAAAGTTTGGTTTCACTTGCAGAAAGAGCGCCTTACAAGACCCCATCGGACGTTTCTCCCACTCTGTTATGGGTCGTACACCATCACATAGGCTATGGGTGATAATGCTTTCGAGCTCAACATTCCTCCTTTCCTTGTCTTGCACCTAGTGTTCAACATGGATATCCTTCGACAGTATTTTCCACCATTATTAGACACCTCAGAGATAGCAGAAAAAATGACACCAAAAGATATCAACCCCGACTGTATACAATAGGCATACCCTTATCATATTGTGTACAAATAGATAAAGGGCACTCACCAACAAAAGATCCAACTTTATTGAGTTGTCAAAGCAAGGCAACTCCTGCACGAAGGCAAGTGGCTCACCCGGGGCCAAATTCAACAAAAAATTGCTCATCTGATGGGGGAAACAAACGCAATGGATACCATTCTTCCTAAGGGGTAAGGATTAATCTAGATATATTTCGGTGGCCTCCCACCTATTCCAACTAGCTCATTTTGGCAGTTTTCCAGTTTGACAGTTGTTTCCCCTTGCGGGGCCGTTTTGAGGCCTTAAACAACATTTTTTAGGGCTCGCCACAGCTAGAGTGACCTTTGATAGACAACAACAAAATGTGTAGTCCTTGGATAGACCTTTCCAACGGTCTATCGTGTGCCTAAAACGAAGATCATATGCAAAAGTTACGACCCCGAGAAGTTGATGTACTAACTTACCCAAACAGGGCCCACATGTCTTTTGGCACTTCATCTCCTAGGGTTAGGTTTTTTGGATGTCTAGGGTTTTTGAAATTCCTGTTTATTGTAAAAAGGCCTTCAGAGCCTCATTGTAATCATCTTATTGCGAATGAGTGCAACCATCACATCTCTTCTCAGAGATAAGCCGCCACCATTCTAGCAAGCTTGTTTCCGCTACATTTTACAGTTTCAACTTATTTCCTTATTGAATAGAAACCAATTTTATTGTATATATACTATTCTTTGTTAAGCATCTTTTGATAATAATCTGTATTATTTTAGTTCTGCAAATATATTCTAGATCATAGGCCATTAATTTGCAATTAATGTATTGTTGTTTTCATTAGTGGTCATCTCATTATTTGTAATTGTACCCTTTGTCTCCTATATATATACAAAGGAATTTAGTTTTAGGGATCATCAAGAGTTATTTGTAAACATAAGGTGTAAAGGAGGTTTCCTCTTTAAGTGGCATTGTTATTCATTCACCTTTTTATTATTCTCAATGTTTTCTTTCTATTCTTATGCATTTGGCTTAACTAGACCATATCATTTGGTGTTAGAGCAAGCGATCCTTGGTTTGTACTCTTCCAAACAAGGCATCATACCAATTTTACTATAATTGTTTTTGGGGAATATTGGATTGACATTGTACTTGGGGCTGTAAATAAAAAACATTGAAGTATCTCAGGTCAAAATTTAAGCTTCTAGTGCACTTTAATTTTTGGCATTACACATTGTAGAAGTTAGGGTTTTTTCTCAATCCCAAAACCTTGCTTAAATCATATGTTCTACCCAAAATCTCATATATGGAGATTGATAGGTCTAATTGAAGTAATTCTAGTGCCATTAGAAATAGGATAGATTAGGGTATTATAGGTTCCAAGTTACATATTTAAGTGCTACAAGTGAGGAGTAACAAGCCATACAAATTCAAAATCATAGGCTTTGTTAATTCTACCATAACTTTCTCTTGGAAGGTCAGAATTGCATGGGATTAATGAGATCTTAAAGAAGAGAGTACATCAAAGTATATCAAGTGAAGCATTCATTCTTAACATATTAGAATTGGAAAATTTTAATATATTCAAGATCGATAAACAAAGTAGGCTCCAAATCAAGGCTTTACAAGGAGTGTCAACTTAAAATTGTCATAATTTTTTTATTGGAAGCTCTATTCATGGTCATTCAAAAGGGGTAAGAAAGATGATTCAAGGGATAATATATAGGTACAAATTTGGTACACCATTTTGCAGATAATTTGTTGAAAAAAATTCACTATCATGGGGGGTGGGGGGATCTTTGTAGGAGCAAAAAAATTGGAAGAACCTACCAAATGGAAGAATACGCAAAGAGAAATTATGGAATTTATCATCAATTGGAAGAACCTACCAATAAAAGATGAAAATCAAAAGAATAAGTTATTTAGACAGAAGAATATGTAGCTAATCAAGCATTGAGGGAAACACTTGTTTGAAGAGAATGACATGTTAAGCCCCTAGGTCTTGGACCAACACATTGATGTTGTTATATTATTATTGTCACTAATAATAGGCTCATTATTTGCAACTGTACCCTTTCTCTCCTATATTTAAACCAAGGAGAAGTACTATCAGGGATCAACAAGAGTTATTTATAAACATAAGGTGTAAAGGAGGTTGTCCCCTCGAAGTCTCATTGTTATTCATTCACTTTTTATCATTATCAATGCATGACATTACTTTTTATTTATATTCTTATGCTATTTGGGTTATCTAGACCATAACATTCGATATCAAAGTGGGGGATAATTCATTTGTCTCTTTTAAATGAGCCATGTTACCATTTTCACTTCCAATTTTTTTTTGTATCATTGTAATTGTTTAGAAATTTAAGGGTTGATAAAGGAAAGAAAAAAGTACATTGGGTAAAGATTTCAAAATCTAGTTCACTATAGCTTGGAGTTATTAGTTGTACAAGTCAGTTGTTTTATCTAGTCCTCAAACTAGGCTTAACTTCCCAGACAAAGAGTTATAGCGAAAATTCCAAGTTTTGTATCATTAGAATTGTTTGGAAATTTAAGGTTTGATAAAGGAAATAACAAAGTACATCGGGTAAAGATTTCATAATATAGTTATCTATAGCTTGGAGTTATTAGTTGTACAATTTGGATTTTTTATCTAGTCCTCAAACTAGGCTTAACTTCCTAGACAAAGAATTATAGCGAAAATTCCAAGATGATATGTTTAAAACTAATTTCAGGATTAGTGACAAACCCTATCTTCCATAGGATATATGTATGAAAGTGAAACAGACCAGAACTTGAAATTTTTACCACATGTACCTTAATATTTCTCCTCTATCTCCTTAAACGTTCGTGCTCTGAAACATCTCCAAAAAACATTTATAGTGAAAATTCCAAGATGTCTTGATTGAAGGAGAAAAACCCTAGGATCGTAGTCTCTAATACCAAATGTTAAGCAACAAATACCAAAATAGATTGAAAATATAAAGAGAAAAAGCTCCATGCCTTGAGAAATAGATATACAAGTGAAATATAATCCTCTTCGAGAGGGAAAACTCCTTTTACAATAGAACAAATGTACAATAATGAGATGCGATGATTCCAAAACTAGGTCTCCAGTGTGTGTGTGTGTGTGTGTGTGTGAGAGAGAGAGAGAGAGAGAGAGAGAGAGAGAGAGAGAGAGAGAGAGAGAGAGAGGTACAATTACAATTAAAGGGTCTAGACGATGATGCTAATATAACAATATAAATATAACTCACTATCTAGGGATTTACATGGATCTTTATGCTTAACATGGGGCTTTGTATAGGGCTTAATAGAACCTACTACTAGTGCCAACAATAATATAAAAAAAATGTAATGGTACAATACCATGGGGATTAACATTTGGTTTGGTTGTTGTTTGTTTGGTATAACATGGGACTTTATTTAGGATATTTCCATACCTTTTGGTAGGGTGAATGGTGTTACTTATTGGAATGCTAATTGCACAGTGTTCAGTTTTATGTTTATTTCGACTTAGCCTTAATGTTAAGATCCAATCCTAACCCCTCTTCATGGGTCATTAGTTAGTATGATATGTTTTCTATGTAATAAAGGCCAACATTAGTTAATAATTCCTTTTAAATAAAGGAGAATAAGTCAATGTAAGAAGACCTAATAGAAGCTTCCGCTTCTAGAAAGATCTTCCTTTAGAAGTTTCCTTAGAAGATAGAATTAATATAAATAAGAGTATGAGGTATTGTATAGTTTGTCGTGGAGATTATTGTAAAAGAGCTCTACTCTGCTGGAGGTTTCCCCTTCGAAGAGGCAAGTGAACATTGCTTTCTTTAATAAAGTTTCTCTTTCAGGTATTATTCTGGTATTGTTCTCGCCATATTCTTGTTGTTCTAGTATTTTTTTCTAAATATTTCTATTCTGCATATAATATTACATCTGGAATTGAAAGTGGTATCAAATCTCTTTCCTGGGCAGAACTATTGGGGTAATTTTTTTTTCGAGGGTAGAAAAGTATTTTGGCATCTTTAAGCTACAAAGATCTGTCATTCCGTGCATAAACCCACGACAGGGGAGACATACATGCAAGAACTACAAGTGGTTCTTAAGCGCCCATTTTTTTCCACCCTTGTAACCATTGTTGGTACCCCTTCGAGTGGTAACACATTAGACAACACCTGTATACATATCGAACTAGATCTCCTGAAGCCCTTTGCAGATAAAACGATCGGCCGCCTAACTGCTATAGTGTCACAAAAAACAACACTTGGGAAGATACTCTCTAGTACCTGGGTAATTGGGTAGTACGACTAAGGGTATGGTCTAGCCTCCGTAGTTGGTGCCCTAAGATATTGGACCGAGTACTACTGTTTGACCCCACACATATATCAGAGAGATATAGCACAAGGAAAACCCTTGACTGTAGATACCCTGCAAACCCTTACCCTTGGGATGGAAACAACAGACCTACTGCAGTGTAACTTGGCACCCTTCCTACATTTGTTCACCGCAGAAATACTCCTTGTCGACATTTTTTATTATTGAGAATTTGGGAATTCTGATGCTATAGAAGTAGTCAAGTTTAAGTATAATTCCGCAGGTGTAAAAAAAAAAAATTGGGGCCCGAGCGCACCCTTATTTGGGACTTAATCCATTGGATTCCTCTCTTCATTCTAATCGCAGTGGTACCCTTCATTTTTAAGTTTTTGTTTCCCGCACACCCAACCCTTCCCGAGACACCCTTATTTGAGACCTATCCCATTGGATTCCTCTCTTGGTATTGATCACCCTGGTACTTATCATTTTTTTGTGGCCCAAATTTCTATCCCGACACCTCATATCCTACCTAGGCCTCCACCATGCCTACCACCTACTCTCAGAACCAAGAAGACTTGGAGTCTAAGGTCTCAAACCTAGAACAACAACTTGCCTCCATACACATAGAAGTTCAAGCCACCTTAGAAAATCAACTCAAGGATATGACGAAACTCATCAAGGGTAAGAATATTGAGCCCAATCCTGAGGACCCTGAGTCTTCCCATTATGAGTATACTCATTCGTCTCGATCCCCTTGGGATTCTCCACCCTCTTGGAATAAGGTGCCCAAAGTCAACATGCATAAATTTGATGGATCCAACCCAACATGGTGGGTTTCTCAAATGGAACAATACTTCTCCCTCCATGATATTCGAGATGATGAGACCAAACTCCATGTAGGGTTTCTGTACTTGGATCAAGAATGTTGGAAGTGGCATAAGAAATTTTATCCCGGACTACCCACTTGGAACATGTTCATCAAAGCAGTTTGTGCCCATTTTGATAGGGATTCTATTTTTTAGGAAGGCTCACTAAGCTGCGCCAAATTGGATCAATATTAGACTTCATCACGACGTTTAAACAAGTGGCTATCATAACTGAGGACTTATCTGATAGATTTGATCTTGAATGTTTTCTTAGTGGCCTAAAGGACGCCATCAGGGCTCATGTGAGCATGCACCATCCTACTACTTGGTTGCAAGCCTACCAATTAGCACTGGAAGCAGAGACCATTCTTCAAGCCCCGCCTATGAGGTATGCATTCTCCAACAGTACTCAYTCAGGGGCTAACCCAGGTCCGACACAAACCTTGAAGGTTCAAAAGGTATCTCCAGTGGAAATGGCGAAACATTGAAAGCAATGACTTTGCTATTACTATGATGAAAAGTATTCACCAGGACATGAATGTCRGGAACACAAGTTCTTCTATATTGATGCATCAATTTCCACTTCCTATGAAGACAGACCATCAGATGAGGTTCCTGACCAAGAGGAAGCACACCCAAATGTCCACCCTGAATATTCAGTCGCAAATCTTATGGAACTGGACGAGCATGTCATATATCTTCATGCCCTCTCGGGTATTTTTTCCCCACCGACATTGAAGATAAAGGGACACATCAAACATAGGTTGGTTGTGGTGTTGATTGATAGTGGTAGCATCCATAATTGTATTCACCACAAGCTCGCCGAGGAGATCAATTGTTTTGTTCACTTAGTTTCTAATTTTCAAATCCTCATCGCTAATGGTAGTACAATGAAGTGTGAGGGCCACTGTGAGAATGGCAAACTCCAAATGGGCGATTATCATCTGAAAACCCACATGTTCTCTATTTCTATGGCTGGTTGTGATATTTTATTGGGTGTGGCATGGCTTCACACCTTGGGACCGATTACAATGGATTATCGAGATTTATATATGAGTTTCACACAAGAGGCTCACGCCTATACCCTCCAAGGCCTCCAAGTTGGCTCCCTTGAAAAAATCATCTCTCACAAGATGGGAAAATTGTTGAAGAAAGGCCACCATGGTGTGATTGCTCAATTTAACTCCATCCAGGTCAATGATCAGGCCTCTGCTAAAGTTCCTCCTAGCCTGCAACTAATCTTGGACAAGTACCCCAGAGTCTTTGAGGTTCCAACAAACTTACCTCCCTCTAGAAGCGAGCATGATCCTAGCATCCATTTCCTTGTGGGAAGTCAACCCCCCAATTTCCATCCATACAGGTATTCATTTTCTTAAAAAATGAAGTAGAAAAGATAGTATAGGAATTACTGGAGGTGGGGGTAATTCTCCCCAATACCAGTCCACATTCTTCCACAGGGTGATTTTCTCAAAGAAAGAAGGTGCTTGGCACATGTGTCTACATTTTTGATCCCTAAATAAATTGACCATCAAGGATAAGTTTCCCACTCCTGTCATTGATGATTTGTTGGATGAACACCAGGGTGCCTGTTTCTTCACCAAATTAGACCTTCACTTAGGCTATCACCAGATCCGGATGAAGGAAGATATCCAGAATACCACTTTTAAAACTCATGAAGGACATTATGAATTCTTGGTCATGCCTTTTGGCCTTTGCAATGCACCATCCACCTTCCAAAGTCTCATGAATACAATATTGAAACCTTACCTTCAGAAGTTCATCCTGGTTTTCTTTGATGACATCCTCATTTAAAACTTCACTTGGGATGCCCACCTTCTCCACGTGGACAAAGTCCTACACTTGCTATGAGAAAACCAATTGTTTGTCAAAAATACCAAATTTTCCTTTGGGGCAAGCGAAGTGGAATAATTGGGACACATTGTGGGTTGAGAAGGGGTAAGAGTGGACCCCAAAAAGACACAATATATGTAGGATTGGTCGTGACCCATGACCTTAAAGTGCCTATGGTATTTCCTTGGTCTCATAGGATATGATAGGAAATTTGTCCACCATTATGGAAAAATTGCTAAGCCCTTCATTGACCTTCTTAAAAATAATTCATTTCATTGGAAACCTGCCGCCGAGAAGACCTTCACAGATTTAAAGTGGGTCATGTGCACTACTCCAGTCTTAGCTACTCCTGACTTCAACAAAACATTTGTGGTAGAATTAGATTCTTTTGGCACTGGTATTGGCGTAGTTCTCACACAAGCTGGTCGAAATCTAGGCTTTACTAGCTAGACATTGAGTGGTCGTAATTTTGGTAGATCTATGTATGAAAAAGAAATGATGTCCATTCTCCATGCGGTGCACACATGGTGACTATATCTTTTGGGATGTCGTTTTCAAATCAAAACAAATCACCATAGTCTGAAGTAATTTTTAGAACAAAGATTATCCTCCCCAAAACAGAACAAGTGGATGACCAAAATGTTGGGTTATGATTATGAAATCATATATTAAAAGGGAAAAGACAATATCGTGGTGGATGCATTGTCAAGACAACACAAGGAGTATTTCTCTCTCTTTTCCTTATCCTTACCTGTTCCAGATTGGATCGAGGAAGTACAACAAGAGTGGGTCACACACCCAACTATGTCCAAGCTAATTCATCAACTTCAAGAGGACCCTAATCCTCCCCTAGGATACACTTGGAAATACAATATTATCAGGTATAAGGATCACTTGGTTTTGTCTCCATATTCAACCCTCAAGTCGAGACCCTTAAATGAGTTGCACTCCTCTACTATTGCGGGTCACTATGGCTTCCAAAATACCTATGCTCGTGCTCGTTGTTATTTTTTTTGGGAAGGCATGAAGAAGGACATTCTTCATTTTGTCTCTGAATGTGAGGTGTGCCAATGCAATAAAAATGAAAACATCAAGTTTCTAGGAACTCTGCAACCCTTGTCCATTCCATCTTCTATGTGGACGAAAATCTCCATGGACTTTATAGTGGGCCTCCCCAAAGCTGGGAACAAGTCAGTCATCATGGTGGTAGTTGATCACCTCTGCAAGTATGATCATTTTTGTGTATTACCCCACCCTTTTACACCGACACTACTAGCGCAAATTTTCCTTTATCATATTTTCAAGTTGCATGGCATGCCCACCTCTATTGTGTTTGATCGTGACCCAAAATTCATCAACACATTTTAGCAAGAGTTGTTTAAATTGCAGGGAACCCAATTGAACATGAGCACCACCTATCACCCCCAGTCCGATGGCCAAATATAAGTGGTCAACAAATGCTTGGAAACCTACTTGCAATGTTTTTCTTATTACAAACAACACCAGTGGGTGTAATGGCTTCCCTTGGTAGAATGGTGGTATAATACTTCATATCATACGACTACTAAAATGACCCCCTATGAAGAAGTGTATTGCCAACGAATACCTACAGTCACTACCTATCTTCCAGGCACATCAAAGGTCCAATCTATTGATAAAATGTTGCAAGGTCGAACAACCACCCTCTCAACTCTGAAGGATAACCTCCACATGGCTTAAAATCACATGAAGAAATAGGTGGACCAACATCATTCAGAAAGGGTTTTTCAATAAGGTGATCAGGTGTTTCTTAGACTCCAACCTTACAATAAAACATATCTCAAATCCCAGGGCCATCAGAAGTTGGCACCCAAATTTTATGTCCCCTATCATATCATCAAGCATATTGGCTCAGTGGCCTACAAATTGGCCCTTTTAGCTACTTCCAAAATCCATCCAATGTTTCATGATTCCTGTTTGAAGAAAGTGGTGGGACATAATTGCAAGGTCCAAACCATCCTTCTTGAATTAGATGAATAAGGCTCCCTTTGGCTCCAACCATAAGCAATCCTCAATGCTTGTGAATGTCGTTTGTGTGGTAGAACTATCAAGGAACTGTTGATCAAGTGGAAGGACACATCACTAGAGGATGCAACTTGGGAACCATTGACCGTACTCCAATAGTTTCTGCATCTTCAACCTTGAGGAAAATGTTGTTTTTCAAGGGGGAGGGCATATTAGGATCCGATACTAACCTGACTTCGTGGGTCATTAGTTAGTATGATATGTTTTCTATGTAATAAAGGCTGCCATTAGTTAATAAGTCCTATTAAATAAAGGAGAATAAGTCTATGTAAGAAGACTTATTAGAAGCTTTCGCTTCTAGAAAGATCTTCCTCTATAAGTTTCCTTAGAAGATAGAATTGGTATAAATAAGAGTAGGAGGTATTGGATAGTTTGTCTTGGATATTATTGTAAAAGAGATCTGCTCTGTTGGAGGTTTCCCTATCTTTAATAAAGGTGTGCTTTCTAGTATTAGTCTGGTATTGTTCGTGCCATATCTTATTGTTCCAGTACTGTTTGCTAAATATTTTTATTATGCATATAATATTTCATTTGGAATACTACACTTAACCTTATATATTTGATATTTTCCTATCTTTTAATGGTTATGAATTGGCTTCACACATCATGAGATTCAATACTTATATGTCAAGCTTGACCTCTTGACAGTTATGATACTATGACATTATTGTTTGATGTCTGAAAATCCCATGTTTAAGTTAAGTACATATATAAAAAAATTCCAATCCCTATGCACAACTTCAGTTGACATTTTTCATACTTTGTGAGTAGTATTGATGTTTGTAACTTTCAAGACACACTACCTTCATAACCTTTGTTTCAATACTCCAAATGGTACCTCCTTGTGACTCGACCTTGTGTAAAGCTTATGACACATTTCACATTATTTCACTAGTTCATGGCATGGGGTTTTTCACTTGAAGTTAGGCTTAGATTATTTTAAGGCATGATTCCCTTTCTATGTTAGGAAACATGTTACTTCTACTCAAAAAATAATTCAAGAATTGTGCACTTGGGTTAATTGGTCAACAGTTTGGTTTGGTGCATGAGTATGCAATTGGATTTTGATACTAATCACTATGAAATCAACTTGATACCAATGGGAAACTTTCCTTTTCCTTGCCCCTCATTTAAATTTCATAATCTCATCCTTGAATTTTGTTTGGTCAACATATGAAGTTACAGGCAACATATCTTATTTGTTGATTTTGACTCCTTGCATGATTTGATAATTTGCATTGGTTTATTTAAGCTATAATATGGATATTTGGAGTGATTAGAATGACTCTTTGTCATTTATTATTTTATTCTTGGATGAAGGATGAGTTTCTGGGGAAGGGGCACTTCCAAAGGCTCAATTAGAGGTTGGAAAAACAATAATAACATTTGAAGAGAAAAATAAGGTAAAAGCTATGTTCTTGGTTGACTTTGACGTAGACTCTAAGGAGTTCACACAATTGGCACAAACCGGTCACTTATATTTGGGTGACCATCCTAATGACCAACATCCTCCTTTTCCCTTCCTACCTAATTTAAAGCCACATCCTAACAAAGAAGATCTTCACAATGATTCCCCACCTCTTGTACCTAATGCAAATCTTGCTTGGGAATTTGGCTAGCCTCTACCTATTGCAAATAATGATGGATGGGAGTATTTTAACACTCCTAATACTAATGGTGGGGGAATTTAATGATCCTTCTCTTATCACAGATTCTCGTAAAAATCATAGTCTCCATTTTATATTGTCAATGTTTTGGATCTCAAACCAAATTCATCATTGGGACAAGTAGTCCCGATGATGGATCTCGTTTAAGATCTCAAACGTTGACAATAAAAAATGGAAACTATGGTTTTTCTGAGCATCTTTGGTAATCAATCTCACCACGAAAATATAAAAAAGAGCCTTCTCTTTTTTCTCAAAATGATGCTTCTCACCTGCAATAATATACTACCTAGTGGAAACCTCCTCTTGATATTTTGATTTAAAAAACCACCCCTATAATTGAAAAACAATGAAAGGAGTGTAATTAGATCTACCCTTGCCTCCTCAAGTGCCTTCATAGGCCCTTGTTGTAATATCTATTATTGTTTATCCTCCCATTGTTTTTCCAGTCAAATTCCATATAGATTATTATGTTGATTCTCTCCCTCCCTCTTATGTTGCCTCACATTTTCAAAGGAAAACAAGGATTGAAATTTATTTCAATGACATGCATCTAGAGGTGACCATTCACCTATATGCTACCCCAAGAGTGACCAAAATTCTTCCTTTTCTTACTCAATACTTGCATCATTGTTGAAATACTGAGGGGGGGGGNTTTGAATCAGTATGAAAACTTTATACCACTTTTAACCACAATATATATTATTTCACTTTATCAACAATGTTCAACAATTTATCATCAACTATATTTCCCAACATGTACCCAATATGTACCTAAACCATATACCAAATATATTTACCAATATAACCATCAAAAGTTCTCTAATAATACATCACACTGTCCATAACCAAATACCATAATCCCTCACTTTAAACCATGTGCCAAAACCTCATTGTTATGTAGCATCAAGCATGTATTAACCATATACCAATATCACTAATAATACCTCTCATAATGTGCCATAAGATATATCAATAACACTCAGACATGCACCACCAATTTTCTTCAATAGATCTGCCTCAAAAATTTTACTACAACAGATACCATACATCCAAGAGAGCATATGCCAAACCTCAAAAAGTCACACCTCAAGCATGTTCCACAACATCACTAAGATATAATCTCATAAGCATATAGACTTACCTTTGCACACTGTAGCTGACCTGATGCCTCATATCTCAAACCAATAGACCACCCTCAGCCTTAACACCCTGGAACAAGTATCACTTCTCAAGCTTGAAAAAACCCTTCTACAAATCCATTCTTTTCTTCATCTACATCGCGCGGGTATCCGTGCATTACTCCACGTCATCTCACATACATCTGTGCCCTTCTGACCTGCAACTCATAGATGTCTCAGAGATTAGGGTAACTTGAGTTTGCTGCAACTTCAAGACTCTACCCTCGACTTTCCTTTGTAACTTCATACCTACGCTTTCTCATATTTTTCAATGTGTACCTGCAAATAACCTTTCACAAAAGGAATATTCAATAATGCTCAATAGGTAGGTAGGTGCTAATATGAATCCCTTGCTCTCTTATTTATACTTGCCAAGTGCCTTCCTCTAGAAGCTTCCTTGTAATTGTTTTACCCCTTTCTCCACCTTTTAGGGATAACCACTTTCCTGTTGCAACTAACAATTCCTTAATTGGTCAAATCATAACTTCTTTACCCTTAACTACTTTCTTGTTGCAACCAATTTATTATTTAAATAATTTATTTTTGCAACCACTTTGACCACTTTATTATTTAAATAATTTCTCTTTGCAACAACTTTACCCATGATTAGATCCTATTTACAATCAATTTGACTAGTATACTTCTTCTAGGAGCTTCTAGAATAATTGAATTCTTTGACCTTCTAGGGGCTTCTAGATAACTCATGAGGGTTCTCCATCTTCACAAAGCCATATCTCCTCAACTATGAGGAACTACATGACATACCACATATCAACGTAAATGGAATGACATGTATTATCCATTTTGAATAGTATTACCTGAATATTCACTGATCATCATGTCTTTATACCTCAAATAAACTTGGGTCCTTACCCATACCTTTGTGCTACCAAAATTTGCTACCTGACTTTTCCAAGGGTTGACATCAATCTTCAATATCAATCTCCAAGGGTTGACCTCAATGACAACTAACTATCCAAACTAACTGTCCATCAATCTCCCCCTTTGACATTGATGGCAACACTTAGACATGGCAACACTCATGCTCATGCTTCCCCTGTGATCATCGCTCCTCATCAATGTTTCTATCTCTTCATCCTTGACCAAATTTTAACTCCCCCTATCGATATGTCTCCTCTTGACATTGTACATTCTCTAACCAATCATGGGAAAAACAATAGCTCCCTATGTGGGTATGTCTCCCTGTCTATATGCTACTAATCTTCCACTAGCAAATTTGGGTCATTTTGCGACGGCTATTTCAACGCTCTTGCGATGTTATGTCGTGGATATTGTGATGAATATTGAGTCTTTGAAACGTCATTTCATGGAACGTGGCAATTTCGACGAAATTGAACTAACGTCGACTTCTCACAATTGTGACAAAAAAATAAATATCGTCGCCAATACGACAATATAGGCAAACTAAGTGAAACCAATTGTTCGTCGCAATTGCGACGACCATTGCGATGACAATTTTCATGGTTTACATAGCAAATTTGCCACAGGATTTTTTATCATTGTCGACATTGCAATGACACATTTTCTTGATTTATATAGAAAAATTTTCGCAGTAATTTTTATTGTTGTCAAAATTGCGATGACAACATTTCTTTGTTTTTAGTGGTCGTCACATGTGCGACGACAACATTTTTTTGTTTACATCGTGAATTCGTCGCATGAATGACAACATTTCTTTGTTTATATAGCAAATGCTTCGCAAGAATTTTTATGGTCGTCACACTTGCGACGACAACATTTCTTTGTTTATATAGCGAATTCGTCGCAGGTATATTATTGTCATCGAAATGGCAACGAAAAATATTTATTTAAAAAAAAATAAAAAAAATATTTTAGGTGGAAATACTAATATTAATATTACCATATTAATAACTATCAATAGAAAACATTGACATTATTTATTATTTATATTCATAACTTCTTTTGCATGTGGACTTGGTGTTTTTTCCAACAACCAAGAAAAAGCTTATGCACTTTGGAAAGGATTGAAAATTTCTAAAGGTTCATGTGCTCAATCGTTGGTTGTAGTGAGGTATTCAAATACAATCATTAACCATATGGGATTCATTGTGCGCTAAAATAGTCTCATTCAACTTCAAGGTTGTTTTCAAGGAAACTAAGTGAACGAGACCAATTTTCAAGATGGTTTGTTAGCAATGACATATGCAAGTTATGTTTTATTTGTTTCAATATTTTAAATTCATCTAGTTATTTCTAGACCTAAAGTGTTATTAAATCCTCCATAAATAAATGTGGGTCTATTCCAAAGGTCATGCAATCTACACAACATAAAGTATCGAATCTATATGTATGTTGAAACTTAAAATTTTATTAAATTCAATTAAGAGACGTGTCAATCCCATGGAGAAAACCATGCCAAATCCTAAAACATGATATGTGAAGGATGATCATCTCAACTGACACAAAATTTATATGAAATCCATTTAAACTTCACTTCAAATCTAGAAGTCAACACTTAGATATATTTTGATGAAAAAGAGAATGACATATATTTTTAATCCATATGTGCAAGAATGTCATGTGTCATGTCCTGAAGGTATCACTTGTCTCCTTAAATCTAAATTGATGACATCATCAATGATATGTGGCAACCTATGCTTGGTCCATGCCTCAACAAGATGACTTGATAACATCACCATGATGACATGGATATATATGAACATGTTGTGCATTACTCTCTAATAATTGCATGCTTCTAACTAATTTATACAATGTTGATGTCACTATACTATATGGTAGGATCTACTAATCCTACCATGAGTTATATAATGTCAAGAGAAGAGGTGCTCTCATGAGGTGTATTATGAAAAAATACCCTTTTAGTACATCTATTTTCATGTTGTTCATCACACTTTATGTGATTTCCATAGAATGGCCATCACATACAAGAAGAGGAGGTTTATATGGATCTCAATTAGTTCCATTATATTTGAGAATGGAGTTTAGTGGGTGTAATGTGCATATGAATCTATGTCTAGGCCTAGAGGGTAACTTCCTTCTAACAATATTATTATGGTTTGATATCAAGGGTGAGTTACAAGTTTGTTTATTAATGGTAGATGGATTGAATTGATCTAGTATGCTTGTAAGATCTCATTCTAATAATATTTATATAATTGATAAGTATGCAGTTGGGATTTTGAAGGGTAAGTATGCAGGTGGAACTCACATTTTTCACGCCATCTGATTTATCAATATTGTTGTCAATGTTGATTGAATCAATCACTAACTCTAGCTAACATTATACATCACCAAGTCCTATGAATAGGTGTTTATGAAAATTGAACATTGGAAAACCAAAATGTTAAGGGAGAACATAATATGCCACATCATCTTATAGTAAAAAATATCTAATTTTTTTTTTATTAAATGCATAATAGTTTACACCATTATCTGTCCTTGGATTTTGAATTTAAGTATACAAGGAAATGAAGGAAAATTTCATGAAGCAAGAGAAGAAAATTATTTATACCTTCTCGGAAATGTGTTTTGGATCGTGGAGGTGACCACCCTTCAAACCTGCATTTTTCAAAGACATTAAAAAGTTAAATGACTGAATAATAGCTAAACATCTATGAGGAAATAACCATGCACAAGTGCAAAGGAAGGCTACTAGGTGGGCTTGAAATAAGAGAACTCTTAGCTCACACATACACAATACATAAGATAAGACGCCATGTAAAACTCAAGTGCACCACTATCTAAGGGAGTTTTAGCCTTTGGATTACATTGTGCAAGAAGATCATATATGAAGTCTACCTAATAAAATATCATCCCATGCTTGAGCACCCCATGAATAATCAAAACCCATCTTAACCATATGTATCTCGTGCCTCATCTACCATACAAGAGGTTCAAGAGAATTGCTAAGGCTTGAAGTTCTCATAAGAATGAAGGGAGGCCATGAAGCCCAAGGAAATGGCTGGACGATATGGAGTTCACTATAGTTTAAAGTTTCTTAAATATTTCTAACCTACAAGGTTACATATAAAATAAATAATGCAATATAGAAGATGAAATACTCAAAGAAAATGTGTCTAAACTGAAACATGTGCTCGGGTGGTACAACAACTATTTGATAATACTTATTTCAATAAGTCAATGACAATGTATGGATTTGATGTAAGAGTTTCACATGGTGTATTTTACAAATACAAAACACAATCCTAAGACTCTAACATAACTCTAATGACCTTCACTCAAATAGTTAAATAGTAATTAGGCCTTCCAAGTGCTTCAATGTATGGTGAGGCAACCCACCATAGAAAACACATGAAGGCATGAGAGGCACTATGATTCCACTATAGGGGAAGATGAAAGGGGACCTATTGGAAAATAAATCCTCTATATTCAAGGTCATTCTCAGAACTCATATTTTTCTACAATGTGCCTTAAATGAAGGCATATACCTTCTTTGACTTATCAACCAATCCTTGAATCAATGTAAGAGGTTGGTGGGGAAAGTCTTTTCACATAATAATGGGAGCATAGGTTGAGTACAATCTTCATGCCATGGGAAGTGTAAGAGTCCTACACTCTGCTAATTATAGGTAATGTCATCCATCATTTCCACCAATGATATCATTGTCATTGACCCTAACATTGTGGGAGGCACTCTAACATTAATTATCCACATATTTCATGTTTTATTCTCCATTTCCAACCCATACCAATTTGGAAATTAACCAAAATCAACATCAAGAAGATGAAAATTGTAGACTTTGGATGAAATATAGTGGTTGTAGGTGAGCATATAGGATAGGGAAGATAACAATTCATCATTCATTATCCATTATATACTCTTTATATGCTTGAGAGACAAATATAGTTCTTTTAGGAAATTCTTAGAAATAATACAATAGATCAAGCTCTTTCTATCCACACTAAAGAGAACTAGAGAAAATAATATATCTAAGGGACCATGAAGTACATAAAGTGAATATATTCCTTATGTTTCATGTTGTAGTGGAAGAGAGTTCCTTATTTATCGCAGGATGAATCAAATTCTTGTAATGTTTTGTGTTGAGAAGGTTAGGTAATAATGCAAGTAGAAAGGTTGGGATGAGAAATATAGAATCTTATTGCTTGGTTTTTTCACCATGGTGGTCTCATAGCCTAGGTTGGTGGTGGTATCTACACTATATGGTTGTGGTTCAATGGAAATTTTCTCGTACATGACCAATCTCTTGGACCAATTTTTGTTAAAGGATAAGTCTCATTTTTTTGTTTATGAATATGAAAAATTTACTATTACTCCCAGTCACAAAAAAATTATGTGTTATGCATGATATGTGTCATTTTGTTTCCGATTTTGAATTTAAGTATACAAGGAAATGAAGGAAAATTTCATGACGCAAGAGAAGAAAATGATTTATACCTTTTCGGAAATGTGTTTTGGATCTTGGAGGTGACCACCCTTCAAACCTGTATTTTTCAAAGACATTAAAAGGTTAAATGACTGAATAATAGATAAACATCTATGAGGAAATAAACACGTACAAATGCAAAGGAAGGCTACTAGGTGGTCTTGAAACAAGA
>ML791432.1:186375-201729 GCA_009831015.1 Picea engelmannii
AAATCACAAAAATAATTATCAAATACGGTAAAATAAATTCAATGATTAAAATAAACATTCAAAACATTACATGATCTATGATACATTATGAAATTGAGTACCTTGATGATTTCTATTATATTCCAACCTCCATAGGTGAGGTGAAATTCGTCGTGGTTTTAAGCCAGTCTCTTCTTTCCCATTGAAGAGATGTTTTTCAGTAGTACGATACCTATGGTTCTTAGGAAGAAGGTGCCTATACTCATCAAACACCATCTACTTTTTGAATGACGATACTTCATCTTAGGGCCACAAACTGGACATGCAAATTTACCCTTTGTTTGAAGACTTGCAACAAATGGATTAATGTCAATTATACAGTGAGATTATTTAAAAATTAAACATGCACCATGATAAAATTAAAATATTATATAGTATTAAAGAGAAATATTAGAATGCTACATACCACAAAAATGTGTTATTCTAGGGGCATCATGATTTTTCCATAAAAGTATTCCACGAAATTTAAATTTCTTCTCCCCAATTGGTTTACATATGTCATACATTGTGATTCCAACCCATAACTTTAGAAGCTCGTTGATAAGAGGCTCAATATATACATTCATATATTTAACCTAGTACTGACCTAATTGTTTGAAATTATACATAATTACTAAAGGAATGATATCATGTAATATATATAATTAAAGAAATAAACAAAAGATATTATGCAAAAATTGAAACAAATGAAAATTTTAAATTCAAAAAATTAATGTAAACAAATACCTGGAACAATCATTATCAACATTATGTGCTCCCTCTTTATTGACATCCAAGGAGGAATGTTATTGTTGATAAAAAAAACAGGCCACACTGAGTAAATAGACCTAAGCTCTCCGAATGGATTAACACCATTAGCTGCCAATGAAAGCCTAACATTACGAGGTTCATCTTTGAAATCTGCCTATTTTTTCTCAATTTCCCTAAATGCAGAACCATCGACAAGCATTCGAAGAACACCATCTCCACTTCTGTTACGTGCATGGTAATCCATAAATTGTGCTATGCTTTCACACTTGAACAATCGTTGCAAACATGGAATTATGGGAATATGATGAAGAACCTTTCGAGGCACCCTTTTTGTTACTTGATCGGTTCGATATATACTGATAAGACGTTGCAGACATTCTATTTTCTAAGCATGT
The DNA here is from genome assembly GCA_009831015.1 of Picea engelmannii. Taxonomy (NCBI): domain Eukaryota; kingdom Viridiplantae; phylum Streptophyta; class Pinopsida; order Pinales; family Pinaceae; genus Picea; species Picea engelmannii. The sequence goes on from ML791432.1 coordinate 187,560, forward strand.
TGTCCATAATATATAATATGGTCATTAGGACATGCATCTATAGTTTGATAAACCATTCCAATGTCTTTCATAATGGCATGCAAACCTCGATATGTGCGAGGTAAAATATTTGATGATGGTAACAAAAAATCACCTAACAATCTACAACATAACAAACAACTAGTTAATGTAAGAATATTAATCGTAAAAATTGCATTCTTATTTTACACATTAATTAAAACTAAAAACAAATAGAAAAAAATCAACATTTATGTATAATATGAGATGAAACATATTGCATACCTTAGTATATGTGTCATACAAGTGTTTGACAAGTTATTCATAACCTTTAAGTTCACCAGTAGCAATGTAGTAGAGAGAAGATTTTCTCTTGATCCTTCATAAAATCTTTTATTTTCCTTTTCTAATAGAGGTTCATCAGAAATACCAACATTTTCCCCATCCTCATCTGGATGCGAAAACAAATCTTGGATCATTTGATTTGTCCCATCATCTTCTTCCATGGGATCATTAANTTGATTTGTCCCATCATCTTCTTCCATGAGATCCTCATTTGCTTGGTCATGATGATGTTCCTCAGCTTGTACAACATCATTTGTACTAATACTTGGTGCAATATTCTGCAGAAAGTTAGAGGGAAACTCTAACTTTATAATTACAAACAATCATGCAAAATTAGTGTATACTATAACAAACATTCAAACAATATATATATATATATATATATATATATATATATATATATAATTGACAAAATAAAAAAAGATAATGAATATATGGCTAATTACCATGGGACGATATTCATTCAATTCACCATCAATGTGCCCATATTTCCTACAATGTTTTGTAGCTGTTGCTATTAAAATTCTTACGGGATGTTTGAGGAAACATTTTTTACAAGGGAAATAACATCTACCATCACCCTTTTCACTCGCTTTACTTTTTTCCCCACCTCTAACAACATTCTGTGACATTCTTCTGCACAAAAATACCCTTTCGGAACTATCGTTGTTATAGCAAGTTTGTCGCAACATATTTAAATAGTCAAATATTTATAGTCCAATTTTAGGTCACTATCATTGCAATTACGATGATCGTGACCTAAAAACATTTCTTTTTTTACCTATTTATTTTAGGTCATTTTTAACGATCAATTTTAAGGTTAGGCAAGTCGTCTCTCTTGCGACGAAAAAAATACATGCGTCGCTCTTGCGACGAACATTGACCATAATAATTTAGTTAAACTACAAGAGTCGATATAACGACGAATACAGGGTGGATTTAGAAAAAATAAACTTTTTCTCTTGCATGTTGCGACAAAAGAGTACTTTCGTTGCAAGAGGTCGTCGCAAATTTTTCAATATGTAGTAGTGTTCTTTTCTAGATCTTTCTTTCTGATGATTTTTCTTCTCTTGAATTTTCTGTAAGATGTAGATAAATGTAGGGATACTTGTATATGTTTATTTTCCTCTCTTTTAGTGTTGCTTATTATCCATTCGTGATTCCTAATGTAATTCACTAACATATATAAAAAGCATTCAAATATTCCTTTATCATAATCATCCAAATGTCTCTGAGTTGATATTTGAATCAATCTGTAAACCAATCTGTCCCGAACTCATGCTCTCATCCACTGGTATATATATCTATCCAAACCTGCTAAGAATATCACAAATCCATCTTTTTCCATATGTCACAAACTATCCATAAATCTGATTCTCATTTTTCCACAATGTTGACCCATCTATCACTGTACAAAGACTTCTCTGAATCAAATATGTTTCCCGATATGATCTATTTGCTCATCAAACTATGCATGTCTGGAAAAACCTATACTGAAGATATCCATGTTTGAATACAATCATAAACTTATGTGTGAGTAACTTCCAACTGACACCTGTGTGGGAATACTGCTTTCTCAGTCGATCAATCTGTCATTTGTACTTCTGCTCTCTAACTGCTTTGAATATGTCTCCTCAAACTCTGTAAGCTACATGAAGGATGGATCTCTGATTTCTCTGATTTGTCTCAGCTGCTGCATAGAATCCCCATCTCAACATACATATTTACTGGGATTCTCCAAGGTGGATGGATCATAACAATACTTTCTCTAATGCAAAGTAATCTTCCTCTTTATCTCTAGACTCATCATTTTTCTGAATTCTGACTTCTTCCTTTCTTCCCTTGGATTGATCTTTCACTACAATTCCTGAAAGTACAATCTCTTGAACCTGTCCTTCTTTTATTTTTGGTACTACTGCAAATCCTGCGATCTCTGGGACTTGGTCTTTATTCACCTGTTCTTTTTTTTTTTTCCAAATCTTAGTGTATCTGACATCTATTTCTTTATTCATGGATGGCACTGTCATGCTTCTACAATTATGATCTGTATGACCAAATTTGTGGAATTTGTAACACTCAATGTTATGTGGGGCCACATAAGCATTTATTGTTTGAACATTTCTTCCATAATCCTTGTAATCTACAACCTTATGTCCAAATTTAGTACAATAAAAACAATGACCATAAAATAAATTTACATACCTGGGAGTGAATGATATTCTTTGTGATGTAGTCCTTCTGAATTCCTACCTTGGCTAATCATAATCATAATTGAGGCCTCTTTTTGGTTTGAACATGGAGGATATTTTTCTTTAGTCTTCTTCTTGATTCTTCTGCACTTCTGGAATGTTCTTCTTCAGGGGATTGAATTCTTCCTTCTTCATTGAATCTTTACTGATTTCTGCATAAGACTTAGGCTTCTCTCCATTTTCCCCTTTTGATAACCTATTAAATTTCTCTTCAAATTTATTTTATGATGTGGATACTTCTTCAATGTTTTTACTTAACTTGACAACTTTTACTCTTAACATGACAACTTCTTCTTCAAGCTTCTCCACCTCTTATTCTTTCTACATCCTCTGATTCCTCGTGAATTCTTCTATTCGCTTTGCTTCTTCAAGTTGGATCTTCTAACAACTGATTGCCAAGTGTCATGTCCCTTTTCCTCTAAGAATGTTTTCATCCCATAATTCATAATCCAAACCACTTTGACCAATGAACTTTGGTAGTCCATTCTTGTACAAACAGTTGCTCTCCATGATATACCTTATAGTGGTTGAACTGTTTTCTTAACAAACCTCGCTCTGATACCAATTGTTGGAATACTGAGAGGGGGGGGGGGGAGGAGTGAATCAGTATGAGCACTTTATACCACTTTTAACCACAATATATATTCTTTCACTTTATCAACAATGTTCAACAGTTTATCATCAACTATATGTCCCAACATGTACCCAACATGTACCTCAACCATATACCAAATATATATACCAATATAACCATCAAAATTTCTCTAGCAATACATCACACTGTCCATAACTAAATAAAATAATCCCTCACTTTAAACCATCTGCCAAAACTTGAATTTCATGTAGCATCAAGCATGTATTAACCATATACCAAGATCACTAACAATACCTCTCACAATGTTCCATAAGATATATCAATAACACTCAGACATGCAAAAAAAATATTCTTCAACAGATCTGCCTCAAAACATTTACTACAACAGATACCATACCTCCAAGAGAGCATATGCCAAACCTCATAAATTCATGCCTCAAGAATGTTCCACTACATCACTAAGATATAACCACATAATCATATAGACTTACCTTTGCACACTATAACAGACCTGATGCCTTATATCTTAGACCAACAGACCACCCTCAGCTTTAGCAACCTGGAACAAGCATCACTTCTCAAGCTTGCACAAACCTTTCTATAGATCCACACTTTTCTCTGTCTACATCCCACGGGTATCCGTGATTTACTCCACTTCACCCCGTGTACATCCACGCCCTTCTAACCTGCAACTAGAGGATGTCTCAGAGATTAGGGTTACTTGAGTTTATTGCAACTCTGAGACTTTACCCTCAACTTTCCTTCATAACTTCAGACCTATGCTTTCTCATATTTGTCAATGTGTACCTGCAAATAACCTTTCACAAAATGGATATTCAATAATGCTCAATAGGTAGGTAGGTGCTAATAGAAGTCCCTTGCTCTCTTATTTATACTTTCCAAGTGCCTTCCTCTAGAAGTTTCCTTGTAACTATTTTATCCCTTTCTCCACCTTTTAGGGATAACCACTTTCTTGTTGCAACTAACAATTCCTTAATTGGTCAAATCATAACTTATTTACTCTTAATTACTTTCTTGTTGCAACCACTTTATTATCTAAATAATTTCTCTTTGCAACCACTTTGACTTATTTAAATAATTTCTATTTGCAACAATTTTACCCATGATTAACTCCTACCCATGATTAACTCTTAGTTACAATCAATTTGACTAGTAAACTTCTTCTAGGAGCTTCTAGAATAATTGACTTCTTTAACCTTCTAGGGGATTCTAGATAACTCATGAGGGTTCTCCAACTTCACAAAGCCATATCTCCTCAATTGTGAGAAACTACTTGACATACCACATATCACCAGAAATAACATGACATGTACTATCCATCTAGAATAGTTTTACCTGCATATTCATTGATATTCATGCCTTTATACCTCAAACAAATGCGGGTCCCTTACCCATACCTTTGTGCTACCGGAATTTGCTACCAAATTTCTCCAAACATCAATATATAAGGGTTGACATCAATCTACAAGATCACTCTCCAAGGGTTGAAATCAATGACAACCAACTATCCATCAAAGATTGAAATTTATTTCAATGACATGCATCTAGAGGTGACCATTCACCTATATCCTACCCCAAGAGTGACCGACCTTCTTCATTTTCTTACTCAAGACTTGCATCATCGAGGTAATATGTTTAATTTGGTTTATTTTTTTCATTTGGCCTTGGTTGGAATGAGGAAGTGATTTGAAAACATAGTAAATTGTATCAGATTTATAGGAAGACCTTAATCATTCTATATTTTGAATGTATGTAAGATATGGAATTGATCTAGCCTTGAAATCTATATTTTTGGATAGGGCAAGGCACATGTTTTTTTTCCTGTTAAAGACTGTTATTGGGCATATATGGATAAACTTGGTGTCATTTGGACATGTGGGGAATGCTTATATATTTCAACATATTTATTTTTCCATAAATGAATATTTACTTGGTATGGTTTGTGGATGTTAATAGTAAAATGTTTATAATGATTGATTCAATATGTTTGATTATTTTATGACCAAAATATGGGGCAATAATGTGAGTTTGGGTTTTTTATGGTAAATGTGGATTTATATTTTATTGTTCCATTGTTAAGTTGTGTTTTTTCCCTTTTTATTAAAATTTATTTATAAAAGAGGTAGAGCAAGGGAGGGGTGGTAGGAGAGGGTGGGTTTCTCCTAGGCCCTCGAGGAATGCTTGGATTATCTTATGCCTAGGGCCTTGGCCTTACCACAAATAATCAAACCGAGGCTTATGCCTTCTTGCAGGGTGTTCTTGTTTCCTATTTGGAAAAGGTTATGCAGTAAAACATTGTGGGGGAATCCAAGAACATAATTCAAAACTTTATATTAGAATCACCTCCTTAGGATTTCAGAATTAGATCTATTCTCCACAAAATAAGGTATGAACTATCCTCAATTCCCAAAGCTCTTTTCCTTCATGTTTGAAGAGAAAACAATAGACTAGCTAATATCCAAGCCAACATAGCCTCCTCCATGCAAGCTGAGTCTTTGAAGTTTAATGGCGTCATCAACCTTGCACCTATTCCATGATGTCATCACACATTATAGTAATAAGTTGGGGGAGGGGGGTGGCCAACTTCCCTATGTTTCTCTTCATGGTAGATCTTCCTCAATCCTCTCCACTTGTGCCATGTTTCAATTTTCCTCAAGGATTTATCCTCCTCTCGTGATTTGTTCAGTTCCGCAGTGGGTTTTATCCTCCCTCCAGTACGCTCCTTGTCCAGTCCGCCAATAATCACTATAAGTGGAATTCGATCCACATAGACGGATTCACCAAAGCTCGATTGGATCCCCTGCTCCATGTTGGGATCCCATGCTCCATTCATGCTAGTTTTCATTCTTTCTTCCATGTCTTGGATACAAAACATCCATCTCCCTTGAATGCTATATTCTTTATCCATATCTAGCCTACCATGCCTCTCATTCCATTCTTGTTGGGCGCCTCCTTCTTAAATAACTCTGCTTGGGCTGGGATTCCCATTCCTTCATTTGGTGGTCGATGTATCAGAGTTCCCTTAGCCTTTTTTCAATTCATCTTGGAGTCTCTGCTGCTCTCAAGATTAATGGCTCATAGAACCTCTAGTGATTCAACATCTCCTCCTCAACTCAATGACTATGTGCTAGATGAAATCCAGTCAGCCATTATGAAACTACAATCTCGTAACAATGGCCTCACGTCCCAGGTGGAAGTGATTTTCAAAATTTTGGTTCAGTAGAGATAGTCTATGGGAAGATTGTTGGATGAAGTCTGTGCTCTTCGGTCTCAGATTATAGACATATAGTTTCAATGCATGGAATCTCAACCACCTCCTAGTCTTGGTATCTCCGATGCAACTTCTTTGCCTATGGTGGTTGGATGTCTTCTTGATTTAAATGAATTTGCTCCAAAGGAGGAAATGTCTCAACAAGGCTATCTAGACTTCGTCCACCTAAGTAGTTGTAATGCAACCCTTTTTTGTCTCTTTGTTTGGATCCTTTATCTGAATTTTCATAGTCAGATTCTATATAGAGCCCCTGGTTGGCGAGACCAAAATGTGCTCTGTAATAGACTAGAAATATATTAACTAGAGCCATGTAGAACTTATTTCTATCTTTAGTAAGGCTATGCTTTTGTAATTCTTCTTGCACACTTCAGTTGTAGTTCTTTTGATAATACATATCTACCAACTCTTGTTAAAAAAATAAGAAGAGGTAGAGCAAGGGGAGTCATAAGGATTGCAATTCCTAAGAGTTTAAGGTGGATGAAAGATTTAGGGGTTGACAATGTGTGGAAACTTATAGTACTTTAAGTTGTGCTTTGGTGGTTCCCCCCCTCATTTGAGTTTCCCCTAGGTCATGAAAATTAGATATTATTATATTTTCTATTTGACCTTTTTACTATAAAATGTCATTTATGTTTTATTTATTCATTACTTTCACAAAAGCATTTTATAACTATTTTTTGTCCTCCAAGTCATTGTAAAGTGAATAAATGGAGAAACAAATGAAGGTAGCATAAGGTATGCCAAGGTGTTACTAAGTTTGTGAGAAATTTTTGATATGCACTTCCATATGCTGCATTTTAGAGGATGTAATGACATTAAATGGTGATAATAATACTTTCCAAGAGTTCAAAACACCATTTGGGTGAAATCTATCCCTCCTCAAACTCAGGTTTATCGATTTTTGTTTTCTGCAATTAGTTACTTTACTATAAATTTGCCTATTTATAATTGCTTAATGACTATAGAAATGATGCTCATCCAAGGGTTCCATATCCCTTTTGAAGCCAATAATGATTTCTTTTCTCTCTGCTTATATTGGGTCTCCAACTTGTCCTCATATGGTCTTAGAACATTAGAACAATTCTTAATTAGAACCAGTGTAGCTTTTTCCAAAGTTGCTAGTAATTGTTGTATTCCCTTAGTATAAACCCAAGAATTATCTTTATATGGAATAAAATCTAGAGAATTGGTCATATCACCTCGTTACAATTTTTTACTCTTTCAAGATTTTGTCTTATTTTTTTTTATTTTCATTAATTTTCCATTAAAATTATGTTTTTGTTTCACTTCTTTTCGTTCAAATACATTTCTATTCTTGTATTCATTTATCCTTTCCATTTTATGCCTAGTTTTGTTGTTATCTACATTTTCATATTTTAATTAGTATTGTTTATCATGTAAAAAATAAATGCTATAAATAATTCAATTAATGTTTTAGCTATCATTCTCTTAAGTTCTAAATGTATGATTGCTCACTTTGATTTCTTTTACTTACTTAAATTTGAAAAATAAAATTATAAGCATGAAAACAATTAAAAATGGAATTGATAAAATATTGAAGTATATATCGAATATGAATATGTTGTGAGACCCTCTTCCTACTCTTTCCTATACTTGTCCTTCTCGTAAGCAATGCAAAATGGATAAAGAGAACTCAAAGTGGTTAGAATACTTGGGGTAGAATTATCGCCTTCCTCTCAATGAAACCCATGAAAGTTTCAAATGGTGCAAGCCTACAAATTATTTTAGTAATCAACCATACAAATTATAGATAAACAAATCCTCACAACATTAATAAAACTGGAAAAGCTGAGTTTTGTTACCAATAAAATGCTACCTATCATTAAAAAAAAAAAAAACGTTGACATGCCAACAATTGACAAGGTGACATCTACAATTGCAATTAATTATGGTTAAAAATCCATCTATATCCACTCATGAAAACATATCTTATGTCAAAGTTATTGACATACCACTAAATACCAAAATATTATTGATTGGCACGATGCCACAAGTTTATGACGAAGAGTACATAATACCTAAAGTAAATCTGGGAATACTAAATTTGAGATAAAGAAGATTCAAATTACAAGGGTACTATATCATCACCCTAATAACAAAATTGATCACATGGAAGAATCATTTTACCCATCCACAATTACATAACCAAATTTGACACTCTACTTACATATCAAAGATTCAAAACTTTAATACATTTGGGACTTAAAACTAAAAAAAAATAAATCAATAATTTTGTCAACAAACAATTTAAAAAGAAATCCATATAGAATTGAGTTGATCCTTTCACAATGTGATAATTTTTATTGAAGCTTCAAAATATGTATCACCATATGTCCTCAACCTTGGGTTGCTAAAAAAGTATTATCAAATAGGAAAAAATTACTAGAATATTAATCATTCTTTGCACATGTTTTGAGGTCAAAACATTTTATGGGGAGGTTTGTAATACACATAGGGGATATTGCCACCAATATACTAATAATTCGATGCCTAGGATCTATTTCACAATTGAATGATAAGAGTCATAAATGCACACTTATTATTAATTAATGTGAATGTGATTGGCCACCTATTTTTACCAAAAGGTATTCCTTATCACCATTCACATGTATTTATATACATCATTGTAATTGTATCAATCATCAATCATTTACTACAAGGAAAACAAGATTTAGTGAAGTCTCTTCTCCCATATTTGCTTTAGTGAAGGTGTTAGGTAAACATTTTTATGGAAATCAATGATTTAGTGAGTTCTAAACACTTATGTTGTGACACACCCAACTCCCTAACTCTCTTAGGTTGGCAGGATGTTCCTTTTTCATCTTTTCCTCGAGGTAAATATTTGGGTTTTCTCTCCCCGATTCTGGTTCATTACTATAAGCATGAGGACTTCTCTTCTCACAATATTTACTGTGTTAAATATTACTTGTCTAACCCCAACCACCAACAAATTTCCTTTGAATAATTTTGCTATGATGATTAGGGACCTAAACATCCCCAATTGGATGGCTAGAATCACTCCTCGCCACCAGATAAATGATCGACAATGAATCAAAACCTTTCCTCATCGGAATAGCAGGTCATAAGGCATGGGTTTCCATTTCGATGGTTCCTCTCCAATGGGTCATTTTGACAGATCTGAAGGTCCTTGAAATCACAAATCAATGCTCCTGATCACATCAACACCTCTAACTACTCGATGGATAACATTGCTTCCTCCACTCCCTCATCAAATGGACATGTGGGGTCCTTGGATAATCTATGACTCAAGAGACACCACACCAGATCTATATATCCATGGCTCAAAACCACTCAGAGTCCCCTTCCCTTAGAGCGCATCCACTCATGAATACATCTCATTCCAACCGATACTCCTATGATGGACAATAATATGGATTCTATGATCCACAAATAGATCCATCCAATGGTGAAGGTTCATTTGGAGTCTCACAAATGCATGACAATTAAATGATCTAGATCTTCTTCCTCGGGACAGATCATCATCGATCCAACGATTGTGAACCAACAAACTATCTTCCTATAGATATACAGTTCTCAAAATCTCCCTCTCCATCAGATTTTCTAGCCATCATAATATTTTTTGGACCAACTTTCAGGTCTTCGATCATCTATCTTCTGATAGGATTACACCCTTTACACCCAACATTAACAATTGATATTTCATTGTCTCACCATTCGATATATCAATACTCTGGTTGACTTGGATTCTTCCCCATCAAAATCCCATTTCAACCTTGAACTTGGTCACTCCGATGGCCTCACCTTTCGACCAATGGTTAGGATCTTCCTACTACATCGAATCAACGACTGTCAATCCTCCTTTTCCAACACATGGGTTTTCTCAAGGTTAAAGGCCTGACTCAAAACTTATTCACTCTAAGTTCCCTTAAGGTTTGTCTACAAGAATTTTACTAGACTCTTTTGAGCTATGGGTTTCACTATGTAGTTGGTTAAATAATTCTCACTTGAAACCCAGTTGAAGATTTTTGATCCTTCAAGATTTCCATTTCAAAACAAGGCTTCCTAGAAAAAATGGGGATTTCCAAAAAATACATAGGAGCTTCACCACAAGGCTAGGGGCACTCTTATACCACTCTCCTAATGAAGGTTTATATCTCGCAAGATTTCCATTCAAGGACTTGCAGTTTTATAGGGTCATAACTAGTATTAACACTACCCACTTAATCAATCATATTTACCATGTTTGATAGTGAGAAAAATCATGTATAATCTATTTTACTCAGGAATTCAACCATTCTTTCATTTAATTACATTTATCATATAAACAATAAAACATAATTTTCACCGTTGAACATGCATTAAACACAACAAGAAATAACACTTATCTGTTCAGTGAAGAATTTTAACCAACCAACTAACTGAGAGAGTAAGCCTTTCCTCCCAACCATAGATTGTGTTGCAGTATTCTTTTCTACAACATGTCACCCCTGTGCGAAGCCATGTTACCACTTGGGGACTAATTCAAATGATTTCCAAATCAAGAATGGTTCAGGAAGGTTACTCTCGTTCAGTCCACTGGCAATAACAAAATTTCTCCTCTTGCCACTGAGTTCAATACCTCCACAGGTTTATTAGGTACATTTCAAACTGGATTTCCTCTACACAAGGAGTCCCTTCTCTACTACATAGTCCCTTGGAAACCTCCCCTTAACATTTTCAGTTTATTTCTAGTAAGTACCAAGTCGCGACCCTCTATTTCTCTAGTCAGGATCTAGGTCTTCTCTTCTCTATGTTGACCATTTATCTCTTGGTGAGGTTCATATTTTCCTTAAGGAAAACTTCACAACTATCCTTCTTCTCATATCTCTGTGTGTGAATATCTCCACTCACCACACCATCTGTTTGCGAGTATGAAAATCACTCATTTCAGTATGGGTTCTTGTGAGAATCCATTTGTTGGGTGCCTGTGCACTGGTTCTCTCGCTCTTCTCATCTTCTACTCTGCTGTGAATCGTGCTCTCTCCAAAAATATCTACGTGATTTTTTCCACCTTTGGCATCTTCTTTCATCCATCCTTGAGATTCCTGTGGTATGTTGTTAGACACAGCCCTCCAGTAAGGATTTCTAATTTGAAGGGGAAATCTAGGTACGTCCTTGTGTCATGTTTTCAGTTGATTCTTTGATTCTTCAAGCACCAAATCCGTCAATAGTTATAACTAATTCAACAACCAACCTTGATCACCATAATTGATCATGTGGCTCTACGCAATTCAAGTACATTGCATGTATGCATTCATGTTTTGTAGGTATAGTATGGATTGCTAAGAAGTATTCCTATTTTCTTCATTGAAACTTCTCAATTCCACCTCACCAGTCCCACTTGTGGTATCATGGCTAGTACTCAAGGATTTTTCCTTTTCAATTAACCATTTTCTATTTTTCATTAATTATAAACATAATTACATGATTCATAATCATATTACATGAAGTCTTATAATAATTACAGTCATGGGGCAAAAAAAAGGTGTTACATTCCCCTCCCCCTTAAAGAAACACCATCCTCGGTGTTTAAAACACCATATATATAAAAATACAGAAAAAAAAAAATTGTATGCCACTCTCATGGCATCTTCCAGTTCCCAAGTAGCCTCATCTGCTCCAAATTTCTTCCATTTTACCTTGACTTGCATGACGGCTCGGTTCTGGAGTAATGTCTCTCTCCTATCCAGGATGTGTTGAGGTTCAGGCTAGAATTCTCCCTTTGGTTCCACCTGTATCACAGTCTAATAAATAACATGATTAGAATCATGAACATATTTCTTTAATAAATATACATGGAACACATTTTGAGCTCTAATTGTAAGTGGAAAGGGAATTCTATATGCTACTGGCCCCACTCTTTCCATAACTTCAACTGATCCACAATATCAGGGTGATAACTTAGCACAAATCCCCGTCGTTAGGGAGCAACTCTTGGGTTTCACCCTAGGATACACATGATCTCCCACCTTAAACTTCTTATGAGTCCTCTTGTTGTTTGCATATCTCTTTTTCCTATCCTGGGCTATCTTCAAATTTTGCCTTATCCTAATCATTTCCTACTCCATTTCCTTTAGAAGTTTTGGTCCAAGTTTGATTTTTTCCACTATACTGTCCCAACTAACTAGGACTCTACATTTTCTGCCATACAGATCCTCAAATGGGTTCATCTTCAATGAATCTTGATAACCATTGTTGTAGGAAAACTCTATCATGGGTAGATATTCTTCTCATTGATTGGTTTGATGCATGGCATGCATACTCAACATGTATTCCAACACTATGTTCACTCTTTTGGTCTAACCATTATTTGAGGATGGTAGGTTGTGCTAAATTCTAGTTGCATCCCCAAACCTACAAACAATCCTTTCCAAAAATTTGAAGTGAACTTAACATCTCTGTTTGAAATTATAGTCTTGGGTAAACCATGCAATTTATAAATTTACCTCATAAAAATGTTAGCAACATTTATAGATTTAGGAGTATAATTGATGGGAATAAAATGAGTTACCTTGCTCAACTTATCCACTACTACCATGATTGCATCATGTTGCCTAACTGTCATTGGAAAACTGGTAATAAAATCCATGTAGATTGTTGTTGATATTATGGTAGCTATGGGAGGTATTAAACCTCCACTTGTAACCCTTGACAAGACTAGAATATTCCAAGAAGCAAGAAGAAACCCTAAAGCATTGGACATAACTCTAGAAGACAAGTTGACTAAAGAAAATAATTAATATTGAGTTTTTAGCCTCCATAAAGAGAAGTGATCCCATACATCTAAGAAAGAGCAGTATAAATATATGATGCCAGAGCTCATTTGGTACACATAACTCGCAACTACAGAAATTTACTGGTGCGCAAGTCTACAGAGTAGCTGCAGCTGCAACTACTGCAACTTGTAATTTCGGTCTTTCTGGATTGGACTTTCTGATCAGTCTTGGTTATCCTTTCTTGTTGCATTATCATTGGTCATCTATTGATTTTATATTGGAATTATTCTCTCTGTCAAGGTTAAGGTGCTTGGGGTGGAATTCATGCCTATGGTTGGGTGACAATATTGTTATATTGTTTATGGTCAAACGATCACACCCATTTTTCTAACAGGTTATGAGCCCACACCTCCTTCCTTCAGTCTAACCACTAGAAGGAAGCTAATCCATAATATTATCAGGCTCGTTAAGGATCTGTCGCTAGGGTTTCTAGCAGGTGCAACATTGTCACTAGGGTTACTAGCAGGTGCAGTTACAAAACCCTAAAACCTCTTGCTCGTCACCTTATGATGGAACACCTTACTCAAAGAGAGGATATTATAATGCACCTTAGTCCAACACAATTATTGTCACTCTCAGAAGGAAACAACATCAAGGTTGATATTTTGGGTCAAAGTTAACATTTGACTAGTCAAAGTCAAAGTTTGACCAAATATCTGTCAACAGAAATCATGAATGAAAAGATGGATCATCTACACTAATCAACTCTTACAGGAACTCTTGAAGATGACATGTGTATAATTGACAGTGGAGCTTCCAGGCATATGACAGGAGACAAGATCAGACTCTCCAGCCTAAATGAAAAGAATGTTGGATCATGTTGTCATTGATGCCAATGGTTTGATTGATTGATGCCATTGATTGATGTCAAGTG